>PQXN01000072.1:0-136395 GCA_004786275.1 Botryotinia convoluta | reverse complement strand
CCCCCCCGCCCCAGTTTCTCTTCGTTCAACATCTTTTTTTCCTACTGTGTGCAAGAAAAATCATTTGCAGCGTCGTCTCTTTCCCATCTCTCTTTTTCAATCTACTGTCAATACAAGGCGTTTGGATCTTCGAGTGGTGTTTGTCTCCTCTCTATTCCTCTCGTCTTTTTTTACGGTCGTGATTGATTAATTTCTTTCATATTCATACCTCTCCAATCTATCATCATCGTCTCATCCTCTTTATTTCTCACTCGGTATTCTGGGATTTGGTCGCAGAAAACCCCTCCTTTATCGATCTCTTACTCTCTGCTACTTCTGCATCATCCTAAGCTTCATCTTGAACTTCCTCTGTTCACTTTGAATTCCAAAGTTCAATTATTCATTCACACAACAAGTGATTAACAACTTGTTGCTTATTTAACTATCTCATCGATCTATTTCGCAAGTCATTTATCGAATTTTCGAGTCTCACGCGCTTCTTATCGTTCAAGTTACACAAGAACATAAATCAGCGCACCTTCGCAACTCAACTTTTTTCGTTCCTTGTATCTTCGATCTCTTTACGATCCTCTCCAGACAATTTCCTACTTCCGATTTTTAAGTCTATCTACTTCCGAGCAAGTTTTTCAAGGAAACCACTTTAGGTACCATCTTTGATCATATTTTACAATGGCAGACAACGGTGCTCCAGGCAGTGCTCAGCTCCCACCACCACCGCAGACTTCTGCTGGTGCGCCGGGCTATGAGAATGGCCACAATAGCCAGGGCAATCCCTCGCATATGCCACCGCCACCACTTCCACCAGTTATCATCCCGCAAAACACAAATCCAATCCCAACTGCTATTACATCTCCTATGGGCGAGAATGGTGGGGTAATGTCGCCAGACAGCGCCGGTGGATTTGTTCGCCGAGCTGCACCAGAACCAAACAAGCGCGCATTATATGTTGGGGGTCTTGACCCAAGAGTCACTGAAGAAATACTCCGTCAAATTTTTGAGACAACTGGCCATGTTCAAAATGTCAAAATCATTCCTGACAAGAATGTAGGTGCTGTCAGTATCAATCTTTTCTATTACTGTCATATCCCAAAGCTTCAAGCTCTCGAAGCCTACGAAATCTCTTAATAGGGTTTAACAGTTTCAACTCTTTCCTTTTTCAGACATTGCACTTGACTATAACATTATGCTAATCGAGGTTCAGTCAAAGGGATTCAACTATGGTTTCGTCGAATATGATGATCCTGGAGCAGCTGAGAGAGCCATGCAGACTTTGAATGGAAGACGTGTCCACCAGGCTGTAAGTGTCGTTCTATCGGTCCTTCAGGCAGCAAGCTAATCTCAAACAGGAAATTCGAGTGAACTGGGCTTACCAATCGAACACATCAAACAAGGAAGATACTTCAAACCACTTCCACATCTTTGTTGGAGACCTCTCAAACGAAGTGAATGACGAGGTTCTATTACAGGCTTTCTCTGCCTTTGGATCTGTGTCCGAGGCACGTGTTATGTGGGATATGAAGACAGGAAGATCTAGGGGCTATGGCTTCGCTGCTTTCCGTGAACGTCAGGATGCCGAGAAGGCTCTAAGCTCTATGGATGGTGAATGGCTGGGCTCCCGAGCTATTCGTTGCAACTGGGCCAACCAGAAAGGCCAGCCATCTATCTCGCAACAACAAGCCATGTCTGCTATGGGCATGACTCCTACCACGCCTTTTGGTCATCATCACTTCCCGACCCATGGTGTTCAGAGCTATGATATGATTGTTCAACAGACTCCTCAATGGCAAACCACTTGCTATGTTGGAAATTTGACACCATACACAACACAACAGGATCTTGTCCCATTGTTCCAGAATTTTGGATATGTCGTCGAGACTCGTTTCCAAGCCGATCGAGGCTTTGCTTTTGTAAAGATGGACTCTCATGAGAATGCCGCACTCGCCATTTGTCAATTAAGTGGATACAATGTCAATGGGCGTCCTCTCAAGTGTAGTGTAAGTTTGAATTTTCCCTTTATACCTCTTCTATGCTAACGATTGTCCAGTGGGGTAAGGATAAAGCACCCACCTCAGCAGGCTTCGATGGCTCCCAGCAAAGCTACAGCCCTCAAGCCGGACCAACTCCTGGTGGATTCCCAGGTACACCCAACGCTTATTTCCCACAATACGGTGGAATGCCTCCGCAAGCTGGACCTCAATCAGCTGGACCCATGGCTAATCAGCAGTCTCCAGGCCAGTTCGCTGGTCAACAAGGAGGATATGGTGGTCCTCCAGCTCAATCTCCAGCACAATACAGCAACCAACCCATGGGATATGGTGGCCCTGCCAGTGCTGGAGGATATGGTCGTGGTGCTCAACCAACACCAACCGCGCAGTGGAGTGCTCCCGCTACGCAAAGTTACGGAAACGGCTTTGGTGGTTACCAAGGCTAATTTTCTATACGGCCGCACGCATTTATGACCTCTTTTGGAGCAACTATTTTCAGGTGTATTTTGCTTTGTCAAGTTCTTATGGTCTTATGGGGAGCCGGGATATTAAATTTTGGTGGCATAATCTCATTTCCGCATCTGTGCTTTGGTCTCTTATTTGACGGCTAGGCCGAGCAGCATTGAAGTTGCATAGGGCGCTCTATTTCAAGATAATTTTCTTTTGATCCGTAGTTTTCCTATGTTCCCTAGTGTTGGAAAGATGATTGTTACGTCCATCAAAAAAGTTGTTTTCTTCTCTTCTAGGTTATTTTTGCCCTTGGATTATTTTTCTGCATTTGATTTGTGGTCTCTCGTTCTTCGCCTTTTCTCCTCATGAGTCCACGAATCTACTATAGCGACTACCCCGTTTATATTGTGCCATGACACTTCTTCTTTTTGGTCAACATTGTCATTATCGATATGGCTGGCAGTTACATAAAATATGTTATACGAAAGATTGTAATGAAAATGATAGGATTGACCTAAGATTTTTCAGCAGAATCGAAGGGTTTGGTTGGCAGGTAGGAAGCCAAAATGGGATGAGGGCACTGTAGAGTTATAGAAACATTCACAGCTACCCATAAAAAGTAATGCTGTCAAACATCAGCAATGAATACTACAGACTCTCTCTACTCTATTTTTATGATGGTGAAATAGGAATAGATTGCTTTGTGACTCGATAGATAAATCAATAGATCAGTGAAGATGCCTCAAGGTTGGAATGATCCACCAGAGGGGAAGAGGTATCATGGTATCATGGTATCATGGTATCTGGGTCTTGTAAGGCTGAGATTTGAAAACATTGTATGAGAAAGTTCACATGGTTAGGTTAGATATGATGGTCAAGCAAACTACCTACCTAGTAGGCACTAATACCTAGATAATAGATGAATAGATGAACTAACGACATTCCTAGCTATTAGAGGTCTTAGCCCAATGAATGGTTCCTGGCTAATATAAGGTTGAGATCGATTGATATGCTAATAAACTCAATAAAATTGAACTATCAAAAGTACACACAATTATGGTAATTGCCCCATAAAATTCCCTTACATAGATCAATGTGGGGTAACCTAAATTGATTGATTTGATACGACGCGGTCCTTCCCAACGCGGTTTCCCGTGACGCGAGGAAATGGCAAAACAATTTTCGATTGTTCGATTCGTCACTTACCTAGTACCGTACTATATTTACTTATCTACAACAGGAAGAGGTGAAACCATATGTATTGCTAATAATTCGCACTTTCCTCAAACGATTTTATGCCATTTGGCCGCACCATTCCTCCAGCACTTTCTTCACTCACTAGAAGTCTTTTCGCGCAACGCTGGAGAGCGCATCCTCATTCAACATTTTACAACACCAATGCACCAACTCGAGGAGCTTCATACTCTTCTATCGCAAACGCGATGTTAAAACGAGCGGTCAAAGCTAAGGCTACAGAGCCTCCACCTCCGAATGCGAAGAACGATGCAAAAAAGGTAGCAATTACGCCAAATAATTTGACACGAAATGGAAATATTCAAGAATCATTGAAACCCAAACCTTCGCAGGCAATTGGTGGATTTGTACAACCCCTGAGATCAGCTTCAGCAAATGGAAAGCTGTTGCCTAAGGAGAGTCAATCGACCGTTATATCAGGTGTCGGCAGCTCTCGTATGAGTTCGTTATTCAGCGGGGATGACGCATTCCAAGATACCCAGAATAGCAGCTTTGATCTTGTGCAGCTCGCGGACGAATTTAGCGAGGACGATGATATAGATTTCGATTACAGTTATACTTTGCCTACACAACCTCTGTCTACCAATGCTTCCATGGCAGCGCCCCCAAAGCCTACCTTTCCAACAATACCTTCGTCCCCATTCGGCGAACGATTCGATGCACAACGTGTGCCAAGTAGTAGCGCGCAGACTTGGTCGTCCTCGCCACCTGCAAATAAAGGAACGCCGCCTGGAGCTCTAAAACGAAGAGAGCGAGAGCGAGAGCAATTGGCGGCAAAGTCTGTCATAGTCGTTGAAGATGACGAGGCACCAAAATCGAAACGACGAACACTACCATGGCTGCAGCAGAAGTCAGAACAAGATGAGGTATCGCATAAACAAGAACAAGCCGAAGAATCAAACTCCGAAGGGGTTGGCTCATCTGCTGCCCCAGTTTGTTTCAAATGTAAAAACACGGGTCATTATGTCAACAAATGCTCTACCAATGGAAAGGGAAAGCCAAGCGAGTGGGATTTTAGCCCTCTACCTCATGACAAGAAAGATAAGCATTTGCCGTGGAACACAACCGCAAGTAAGGTGGCAGAGGAGAGGAGGGCGGTCAAGGAGATGCGAAAGAGAAAAATCGACAAGGCTGAAAAGGCTGCAGCGGAGTCCCATGGACGTACTAAGACTGCTAAATTGGCTCCGATTCAGTTGACTGACGAGCAAACTCGGGTCAAGGACCTTGTTGTGGATCAGGGCAAAAGTGTCTTTTTTACTGGTTCTGCAGGTACTGGAAAATCCGTTTTGATGAGATCAATCATTGCTGCGTTGAAAAAGAAGTATGTTCGCGAGGGTGACCGAGTTGCTGTCACAGCTTCTACAGGCTTAGCTGCCTGTAATATCGGGGGGGTGACACTGCACAGCTTTGGGGGTATTGGACTGGGTAAGGAGGATGTACCTACTCTTATAAAGAAAATAAAGAAAAACAACAAAGCTAAGCTTCGATGGACAAGAACTAAGGTTTTGATCATTGATGAGATCTCTATGGTTGATGGCGATTTGTTCGATAAATTAGAAGAGATTGCCAGAGGAATGCGTAACAATGGACGACCGTTTGGAGGTATACAACTTGTGATCACAGGAGATTTTTTCCAACTACCTCCCGTTCCAGATTACAACCAAAAAAGTAGAGGTGTTAAATTCGCATTTGACGCCGCTACCTGGGGAACTGCAATTCACCATACAATTGGTTTAACAGAAGTTTTTCGTCAGAAGGATCCTGGTAAGTTGGATCTATTATATCTACTCAATCAAGCTAACACTTTAAAGTGTTTGCAAATATGTTAAACGAGATGCGGCTGGGGAAGGTTTCCCAAGACACTATCAAAGCTTTCGTTGAAATGAAACGCGCCATAAATTATGAAGACGACTTGACAGCTACAGAATTGTGCGTATAAGTGCAGTGTCAACCCTTTTCATTACTAACTGTCGTTAGATTCCCAACCCGAAATGAGGTCGAGAATTCGAATACATTTAGACTGAGAAACCTACATGGCAAGGCGTACAGGTTTGAGGCTGTCGACTCTGGGTCAATTACCGATGAAGGGATGAGAGAAAAACTTCTTTCCAACATGATGGCTCCTAAATCGATTGAATTGAAGAAGGGAGCTCAAGTCATGCTAATCAAAAACATGGATGATGGTCTGGTAAACGGGTCACTTGGGAAAGTTGTTGCTTTTATGAGTGAAAAGTCGTTCGAGATCTACGATGCCAACCCAGATATACTCAACGAAAAAGAACTTTCCGATGCCGAAGAAGAAAACCACCGCCAATCAGATCTCGCAAAGTTCAAACAGACTAATAAGGAGCTACCTATCACTGGCGTCTCCAATCATGGAAGGCTGTTTCCATTGGTACGATTTTCCATTCCAGATGGAACTGTAAGAGACCTTCTTGTTCAGCCAGAGGATTGGAAGATCGAACTGCCCAACGGAGAGGTCCAGGCGCAGCGCAGCCAATTACCTCTTATTCTTGCCTGGGCACTTTCCATTCACAAAGCACAAGGGCAAACACTGGAGCGTGTCAAGATTGACTTGAAAAGAGTGTTCGAGAACGGTCAAGCTTATGTTGCGTTGAGTCGGGCAACAAGTCAAGCTGGCTTGGAGGTTCAGAATTTCGATCCAAAGAAAGTTATGGCTCACCCAAGGGTTGCAGAATTTTACAACAGCTTGTATAGCGTCAACAAAGCTTTGGCACACCCAAGAGTTGCGAAAGCAGATCCACCAAAGATACCAACGAAACCCATCAAGCCATTGCAAGACGATAATTTCTTCGACGAGGACGAGGAAGAGATGGCACGCCAATTCAGAAGTGGCGGGCGTCTATGAGAATCATGATGGTAGATTTTGGGGTGTTGCAGGAGTCACTGGAATTTGCTTAGATTTGCTCGATTGGGCTGTGAAGGTTATATGGTAGGCGATCTATGAATAGGTATTGAACCCACAAAAATGGGATTGACTTTGCACGGCGCCATTGTTAAGTATGAGATGAAAAGACGAGTACGAGTTATACCCTCCATCTTCATGTGTATTAAATTTACTTACGAACAAATTACAAGGACTTTTGTAAAATAGCTAATACCAATCGAATCAACACCATCACCTACTTACTACCCATGCAATATTTATACTTTGAAGAATGCTCAGGATGTTTGATGTCGAAAATGTCTCTCATGTTGTAATACGCACCTACCTACTCTCTGTGCGCCACCTCACTATATCTATCTAGTACTTCTTAAGATGATTTTCCAAAAGTATCGCCCACGAGTATATTCAAATATATTTGGTGATAATGACGCTCTTTCTTGTTGTACCTACTAGGTACATACCTACCTAGGTATATTGATGGCATGATTGATTGCCCAGTGAGTACGTTTCGTCCGTCTTGTAGGATCTACAACGAGACCTTCCTAACAAACCTTGAAATTCACCCCGCGCTACCTATCTGTCTATCGATAAGGCGGCGGGGATGATATCTTGAGGCGGCGATTATTATCACTAGCTCTAAAACCCGATATACTTTTTTGTCTCACTCTCGCGCCTCGCTATTACTTACCCTTGTAAACTCCCAACCATCAGAAAGAAAAATTTACAAAGCTGTCAAGTTTGTCAAGTTTGTTTCACGAGAAACACTTTCTCTTATACCCATTGCACCCATTTCGAATGATTATTCCACCAATAATTCTCTCTATCTTCATTCATTGAGAGCTATTTACCCAAAACTACGCGCTTATACCACCCTCCATCTCTTACTGCATATCGCGAAACTTTCTTCCCAGCCAGTGGTGAACTGCCAAAGAAACGAAACCCAACATGTCGAACCAATTTATTGGGCTTACCATGTTGGTGACGTTAAGTTCTCCACCTGGTGCACAATTGCGAGGTATCGTCAGTAGTATTGAGCCGGGTAAAAGCTTGACTTTACGAGAAGGTTGGTGCTCACGTAACGTTGGCAAACAAATTCATTGCATTAGCTAACACGAAGTGTCTCGTAGTTACATGCCCATCTAATGGCAAATATGTCCCTGAGTTTACAATTAATGCGGCGGAAATTACGGAATTGATTGAGGCTCGGAATGAAAATGTCAAGCCGCCCTCTCCGGTTATACAACAGAAGTCAGCGGTTGTACCTGCGTCGGTTGCGAAAAAGTTCGAGGATCCGGCGATTCTGAGCATGGGAAGGAGACCGGGATCGGTAGCTTCTCCTGCAGCATCGATTCAATCGCATTCTCAATTGGAGAGTGCTTCGATGGAACGCGATGGTTCAGCGCGAACTATTGTTGGTCGTGAGAATAGGCGCAAAGAACAGAATACTTCATCTACCTTACCCGATAGTTTGACAAGTCAGGAAATGCACGATCAGGCAGAGCTGGAGCATGAAGAAGCGGAGATTCTGGAAGAACTTGATACAGAACTAGCTGGATTGTCGGTAGAGCCGGCTTTGACCAAATCAGGACGACAACGAACTCGCAGGAGAAAGAATCAAGGAAAGAAGCCTGTAGAGCGTGTCTTCCAGGAGCCAATTGTAGGACCTTCGAAAAATGCCCCCGGATCAAAAGGTTGGAGACAAACTCCTTTGCTAGAACCGGTCACTTCATTTCAACCATTTGCAACCTTGAAAAAGTCTCAGAGAAGGGGCAACAAGAATATGGACGAGAACGGATGGGCTACTGAAGAAGCAACCGACGTGCAAGAGATGGGAGATTTTGACTTTGCTGGTAGTTTGGCAAAATTTGACAAGAAATCTGTTTTCAACCAAATGCAGGCAGAGGATGCTATAGCAGAATCAGACCGCCTAGTTGGACACAATCGCTTACCCAAGGCAAAACCAGGAACGTACGGGGGAAAGAATCTTCATCCTACCGAGAACGTTTTGGATACGCCAAACGGTGCCACAAAGGCCCCCGAACTTTGGAAGAGCGATGCTGATGATACCGACATTCAAGAAATAAGTAGTCAGAGAGGTTCAGGGAGTGGTAGAAACTCTCGTGCACGAAGACCAGAGAGTAAAATAGGTAACCACCACAGACCTATTTCACGGAAAGGAAGTACTGTTTCAAGCTCCCAGCCATCACGAAACATTTCAGTCGCACCGTCAAAGCCTATGTTATATCTTGTTCCTTCAGATCGTCGATGTGAACCTATCTCGGCGCTTCAGATGCTTAATCTGGAAAATATCGCAGATGCTGAACTTGGCCTCACCGAAGATATGATGACTGAGAATGCAGGTCGTGGTATTGCTGAAGTTGGACTGTCGGCTGTGAACACTGGAGGTCGTGGTTTGACCCAAGGCAAGAAGTCTACCGTTCCAACGGTTATAGTCTTCGCCGGGAACAATAAGAGTGGACTCCGAGCTGTAGCAGCAGGTCGACATCTCCGAAATCACGGTCTTAACGTTGTGGTTTGCGTCCTCGGTCTTGAACGTGATTCCGAACTTTTAGTTGGGCTTAGATGTCAGATCAAAGTTTTCCGCAGTTTTGGTGGTAAAGTTTTTACCAAGACCGAACTTCTTGATTTTATCAAAACTTCAGGCGCACCTATCGATCTCATTATAGATGGTCTTCTTGGTCTCACAATGTCATTCGAAGAATTACGAACAGGTGATCAGGCTGCAGCTTACGAACTCATTGAATGGGCCAACCGAAGTAAAGCATCGGTTCTCGCCATTGATGTTCCTACGGGCATTGATCCCACGAGTGGAAAGGTCAGTATAATTGATGGACGAAAATTATATATTCACGCGAGATATGTTGTTGCAATGGGAGCACCTAAGAAGGGTTTGTTAGAAGCAATGAGTATGGGTGAGGGAGTTGGTGACGAGGAGAAATCAGGATTGGGAATTACAAGTGCAAACGCGAAAGCGAGTGGGGAATGGCAACTTTTCGTTGCGGATATTGGACTTGGAATGGCAGTTTGGAAGAAAGCTGGTACGAGAGTCAGAAGGGGTGTGGAGTTTGAGGGTAGTTGGGTGTTGGGAATGAGATTTCAGAGCGGAGCGGTAGTTGCATGAATTTCGCGTCGAGTTTGAGATTGAGGTTCATTTCTTGGTAGGCTAATTATTATATGGTGTGCGTGAATAGGATGGGATAGGATCAAAAGCATAAATTCTGGAGTTGGTGTGGAATGGGATTAATAGCATTGCAATGGCGTTCTAGTTGTTGCATATTTTTGGCATTGGCTTGCTGCTTGGCTAACTGGCTGGTTGGCTTTGGAAGATGAGAAGACGGAAATGAATGAAACGAAATGACAAGGTAGTAATAACTTACTTGTTCTTAGATGAGATGATGACATTATTGAAGAGGGGAAATGGGATTAGATATAGATATCAATACCAATATTAATATCTTTACTTTTATCAGTGCAATACATGGATTGTTTTTTCCTTCCATTCTGTTTTTCGGACTACTAATAGTGAAAGTTCATCTTTCGGGTATATGAGTCTATCACGCATTAGTTCTGCGATACAAATACTGCGATACAAAGACTACGATGCGAAGGTGTTAGGATCGTAGAGGAATGGAAAGGAAAAACTACCCGCGGGGGGGGGGGTGGATTGGATTGGAGATTTGTATAAATGATCTGTATTACATACAGTCTGGTATGTGTGTATGTATTTACTAAATTACTATTACTGATATGATATGATATAATATGATATGATATAATATGATATGATATAATATGATATGATATAATATGATATGATATAATATGATATGGTATGTTTTATAGTGTTGGGGTATATAGGTATGTGTATCTAGGTAATTCATGGATATGTGAATATGCGAATAGGGGTAAAATACCGAGATACCGAGTTATTGAGGAGATGGTGAGGTTGTGAGATTATGGGTTTATGGGTTTTATATGTGGAAGTTTGATATGTGAGTTTGTTTTTTGAGTTTTGAGCTTTGAGTTCTGTACCAAGTTCAGTTTATATGTATTATTAATATTTCATATTTCAGATACTAATTCCAGATATCTATATTCACATCCACATATTCACATTCATATGCCTCATACTTCACATCTCCCCATCACATTCACATTCGTATCAAAATCAAGATTCCAATGAATCATGACTACACCCAGGCTTCTAATAGAATACAATACAAAGGTTCCTGAGAATGAAAATGGAAATTTCTCCAGCTATGTATGTGGCGTCAAACACTCGACCTTCCTCTTTTCCCTCGACGACAGAACTCGAGGATCGAACCCTGCTAGAGACCAATATAAAATACCAAATTCCATTGCCATCGCCATCCTTGTACTTTGTCGATTTCTATAGAGTGTATCTAATTCACTGTTCTCGCGAAACACCTCGCAATTTGGTTTTGTAGATGTGTGCAGTGTAAGTGTGTCTTCCCATTGGGGAGAAGCTGAGCAATATCATTAGTTCATTGGTTGCTTTGTGTTGAACAAACAAAGTGAATTGTATATTCTTGCGACATGATACCCTTTAGTGTCCATCAATATGCTTCACGAACTACATGGAAATGCTATACCCTATATATGCGAATTCGACTGCGATGTTTATTTTTCTGGGAAAAGAGTGTCGTATGTACCTTGATATATACACTGTTGCAAGACGGCACAACATAAAATGGAATATATAGAACTGTATCTATGATGAAATTACAAAGTAACTCATCGATGTTACGAAGCTGGACTGGTGAAAGGATCAGACATATTGTCTGAACATCAATAAATATCGTGCATGTAGGCAAAAAAAGACGAAAAAAAAAAGTGAGCAAGCAAGTCATATCATCTTCAACCCCCTCAACTCAGCAAGAAAATCCCCAGAACTCCTCTCCTTTAACCCAACGCTTATTTCCTTTCCCCTCCCACCGAAGCCTCCACCCATCCCTCTACCGCCCCAATCCAACACCACACCTTAAAATCCTAAACATCATCTCCGAAACCATACAACGAACGCATAACTCCGAAAGCTAATCCTCCAAAAGAATTACAAACAAGCGGAATATATGTGTATCCGTATCCGAAGTTCCTACATACAAGCTTTCACTGCCGGCATCAATACGGTACATCTCCTCGAAACTAGTACGCGAGAGAATTAGCGGGTCCACATGTCCACGACCATCAATGGCTATTCATTGAATCAAGCAGCTGTTCGGTCCCGTAAAAGTTCTTTGTAGACTAACATTATTGTACGTTGATGTGATGCCATTTGTGAAAAGGCTAATCAAGCTTGAAATAAGATTCAGATGCTTGAGTCAGTGCTAGTAAAGATCCAGGAAAAAACGCAGACAAACCTCGATATTGAAATTGCAAACAACACATCCCTTCCGGAATCTGCAAACATCGAATGCATCTAGACATTGAAGAAAAAAAAAATGGGCTATGAATGATTGAGATAAATTGCTACGCGTGTGAATTTCTTTAGGGAGTGAGGAAAATCATGGGACGGAAGAGGGTTTCTCCCGGGTAGGACTTGTGTGAAAGGCTTATTTGTCGTTAAGATGCACTTTGTATGTATGTATGTATACTATGTTATGTTTTGACTCCAAGCATGAGCATCTATGCATATGGGTAAAGCCCGCTATCGAGTAAGGGAGGTATGTTCATCTCAAGTTCTCAACTATTCAAGATTACACTTACGCGTCCAAGTACCCCCCAAAATGCCATGGCAGTTCACATACATACACAAGAGTATATATACTCCCAAAGAACGCCAAGTCTCCTAGCCCACCCCCATCTCCCTCTCAAACATCATGTCTCTCGCTAAGATTTCCATCTTCACCATCCTATCCGCCTATCTCACATCAGCAACCTACAACAACGCACCTACACCCGTGCCCCTACTAGCCAGTCGCTCATCCGTTCTCTTCGACAACTCAACCGACGACGCCACCTGGCCATGGCACATCTACCAAACCGCACCTGAGGCGCATCCCCCGTTTTCGAAATCCTCTGGAACGGCGAGGCCCTCGAGCCCGGCTCTATCGCACTCACCCCCGTGAATTTCGTCAGTACAAATGCGACAAAAGACACCGCGCCCCTCTTAATGTCCGGCTGGGGCGATCTCGTATGGTAGGGTCCGAATTCCGATCCGTTGAGCCCGGTGCAATATTCTAATATCCAGTTCCAGTCGCTGAATGGATCGGATTACTTCACGTATTGGAATGGCTATGTGTTGGAGGGTCAAAATGCTAGTATCGGGTATGGAAACCTAACGATTCTTGATAAATATTATGAGCCTGTTGCGCTGGTGGGTCCCAACTTGGGGATTAATGTTCAAGCGGGCATTCCACATGATTACGATATTGATTATAATGAGCAGTACTTGACGCCGTGGGGAACGTTGTTAGTCACGGTTTACAATCTTACGCAAATAGATTTGAGCTCTGTGAATGGTTCTGCTGAGGGATATCTCCTCGATGCGCAGATCCACGAAATTGACATTGCGACTTCGGAATCGATCTGGAAATGGAGCGCGCTGGATCATATCCATTTGAATGCGTCGCAGTTGCCGTTAACGGATATGGCGGCTAATGAGAGCGTGGCGTGGGATTATGTTCATATCAATTCTGTTTCTCCGTATGGTACGGATAAGCTTTTGGTTAGTGGGAGACATACTTGGGATGTTTTTGCGATTGATCGATCGAGTGGTGATATTGTTTGGAACTATAATGGCATCTATGGTGAAGACTTTGGTGCTGTTCCAGAAGAAGCTACATTTGTAAGTCTGATCTCACTCACCTCTTATTGGCCATCCACTAATTCGTCTCAATCATAGAGCTGGCAATACCACACTCGAGTCCACGATTTCGGAGAAAACTTCATCATATTCTCTAACTTTGGCAACCACGACTACGCCGGTGCCATCGGAGGAAATGCTCAAAACACCGCACCCACCGTCGGACGCGAGTTTTATCTCGAACTCTCCGCGAGCAAAAACTACCACCCCCTCTCCCTAAACACCTACAATGAATCCTCCTCCCTCTTCAGCGACTCCTGGGGCTCCTTCGACTACCTCCCCAACCAGCAAAACGCCACCAGCCGCTTCATGTCCT
The DNA here is from genome assembly GCA_004786275.1 of Botryotinia convoluta. Taxonomy (NCBI): domain Eukaryota; kingdom Fungi; phylum Ascomycota; class Leotiomycetes; order Helotiales; family Sclerotiniaceae; genus Botryotinia; species Botryotinia convoluta. The sequence goes on along the minus strand of PQXN01000072.1, from coordinate 122,635 downwards.
ACGGCCAACTCCCCATCCTCCGCGAATGGCAAGCCGGACCAGGTCTCAACCAAACCGCCTTCAAATGGCAAGCCACTTTCGGCGCCGACAACGACGTCGCCACCTATCGCGCCCAAAAAGCATCTTGGTACGGCGAGCCCAAGACCGCGCAGCAGCTTGTTGTTTTGCAGAATGGAACTGCGTACATGAGTTGGAATGGCGCGACGCATGTCGCGGGGTGGAATATCTATAGTGCGAGTGCTGATAATAGTACTACGTATACACTAAAGGGGATTGCGAGAAGTCGTGGTTTTGAGACGGCGGTGGATTTGGGGGTGGGGTGTTATATGGTGCAGCCTTTGGTGCATTTTTCGCCGAGTATGAATGCGACGTATGGGGTTAATTCTACTCGGGTGTGTTCATCGTAGAGATGAGAGGATGGAATAATTTGGAGAGAGTATTGTGAAGGATAGAGTATAGAGTGTAGAAATGAATACATCCTTTAATACAATACTGTTTACCAGCATCTACATCCTCTCAGAAGAAAAGGTAGCCTTCTCAATCGAGCCAACTACCTACCATATCCAAGAATCTCCCAAGAAGTTTGAACTTCAAATCGAAAAAACATGACAATATCTACTTCCACATTCCTTCGAATCTTTCAGCTAATGCTGTATACCTACCTAGGTATATTGAAACTGGAAAGTACTCCCCTAGGGGATGAACATTTTATTCACACCTCATTCTATATATGTCCTTTCGAAGAGTAACGGTTGTGACACTCGTACGCGGTGCCTATTACATATTAGAGTCTGCACAGCTAAGATTGAATCGTTCGAGTTTGGTAAAGGTGTATTATTGCTAACTCATGTTTTGATTTGTAGTACTATTCTTATAGTGTCTGATGTACCTTACAATTTTACACCTAGGTATCAACAAAATCGAAAGTTGGATCAAGACTTTTGAATGAAGACATGAGAGCTCAACGAAAAGGCGTCGTATATCACGTGAAACATCATCACGAGGACAATCTTCGACACCAGTTGTTCATCTGCTCTAAGCCCCAACCTTCAGATTGGTGGTACAAAACTGCACACAGCCTAATCATTACGAACAGCCCCCCATTCTCCCAAATGGTAAGCCGACCAGTTCACGAGGACCTCTCGAACCCCAGATTCTCGCACTAAGTCGGTCCTAGCCGATCCACGAGATAAGCAATGCGAGGATCTTGGCATGCCAGTACCGACACGATCGTGAAATGTCTTATCTGCCAATTGCCATCCCTTCTTGATCCTGTATAGAGATTGGAGATGCAGACTGCGGAACGTAACCAAAGAGGTTTCTGGTGCGACCCATGAAATGAGCTATCACGTTTCTTCCGGGCATATTTGACCATCACACCTGGGCAGAAATGCAACGATCGTCGATTTGCACATTATATTTCCGACGAGGCGAGATGCGAAGATAATTTTTGAAATGTCATGCTTCTTCGAGAACAAATGAGGAAGTTCGAACTTGCTTGGTACCTGGAAAGTGGATCATCTTGGACATTTTCTGTCCTATCATATCTTATTGATAACAGTATTCCCTAAGCATACACTTGCAGGAGCCTCTTCAACTCTTCGGCGTTTTGGGACGGAAAGGTTGAATGTGATATCGTGGGGAAGAAGGTAAAAGTCTGGCATGCAATTTGTTGTAAGCAGAACATTTTTGATTACTTTGATTGCTCTGAACTTTTCAAGGTTAATCCATGGGGAGGTGAGTCAGAAAGCTCTGCTGATCCCAACTTAAGCGTTTTTCAAAAGACCCTTGGTTTTTGCATGTTTTGTGGGTTTGTATCGTGAAGGAAATGAAAACCATGCGACAGGATTGTATTTGTGAGTTGTGAGGCTATCCTTAGTCGAATTTGTATGAGATGTGGAGAATCTAAAGTGTTTTTGGTATAGGATGCCGGAAAATCAGCATCTTTATCCTTGGTACTACAAGGGTTATGACTTTCTTAACTACGATTTAATCATGTAACTGCAAAACTTTAGAAGCTGCTTGAAAATTTCAAATTAAATACAAACAAGGGTAAGGAAAGATGTCTTTTCAAAATCAGACCATATCCAGAAAAATTGAACCAAAAAATAAAAATAAACTTGTCAAGAAAAAAGGACCTCGGTCGGAAATCATTGATTGACCTTTTGTTGAATTTCAATTTCGGGTAATTATTTCGTGCAGTAAAAAAACTCTACGCCCAACAGGCGCGACAACCTAACCATGAAAATGATGAAACAAATAAAAGATCAGAAAAAAATCAACATATCGGATCAGTTGACTGACGTGGCCAAAGAGTTTTTTTCTCGTGATAGGGAAGGAAACAATCAAAATGCAGATAAAAGACATTTTGATGAAGCATGAAGGATTTCATGACCCACAGGACCACATTGAACCAAAAAATTGTCAAACGCCCAAGAACCCAAAAACCCAAGAACCCAAGATGCACCAATGTCAGTTACCAATATACCAATGTATCAATGTACATGATGTTCCTAGGTAGGTATCCATCCGGCAATTTGGTTGTCGAGGCAGCACAGCATTCAATTTCACTTCAGCTCATACATCAGGAAGGTGGATATAGGGCGAGATTGACGCCTTCTCTTTCTGCGTATTCTGTACAGTAGTACAGTAGTGAGAAATCCTTTGATAGGACAATAAATGGCTTGATACGAACACAGATACAACAGGATGAATGAACACCTCCAAAGTGGTTACCGGCTGAGATTTGATTGAGATTGAATAGATTGATATTCATATCCATATGCGCGCACATCCACCTCCAAAGTTGTGTATCCGGACTTCCGGTCAAGTTCATGAATAATAATGATGCAGTTAGTATCACATACCTAGTAGTGCGTCCCGATGTATAGGAGTAGCGAGGAAGTAGGTAACATATGAAGTACAGACTAAGTACATACTTAGGCAGGTACTGTAGTACATAACGTCACTTTTATTTCTCTAGAGGGACGAGCTGAGCCAAAGAAGAAGAAGATTATCCAAAGAGAAGGCCGTTTCATCACAGTATAAGACGAACAACTCGACGACGACACGCACGCAAGGGAAAACAATGATATAGTCAATCATGTGATTCTGACTGATATAATGATGATGCTGATTAAATTCTTAGGCGAATGTAGGAAAGTATAATAAATTGGCAGATACAGTACTCCATAACCATTGAAGAAAAATCAGCATATTAGAAAAAAGAAGTGTGTTGACTTGTGAATAAGCTGTGACGGATACAGATCCAGCTGATACAGATATTATCTTGATTCTCCACATACCAAAATAAACAACATCATCATCCATCCTTTCACCTCACCCTGGCAAAGTAATAAGCTACAGTCCCTTCGTAAGCCTTCTCGAAGGAAGTTCCTCAAGGCGTTCAAGGATGTATGGAAAAGATGGGTTGAAAAAGAATGGATCAGGGTCGCTTTTGCATATTATCCGAATTATTTATTATATGTGATACGGAAGAGAATCGAATACAGTAAGTGAGTAAAAATAACTACAATACAATACAATACAATACAATACAGCACAGCACAGCCATGTGTTGATAATTCATTGCTTCAAATACAAACAGACAAACAAATGAGATCTTCCTTTCCTTTTCCTTTCCTCTCCCTTTATCATTATTGGAGAAGACATTAGGAAAAGGAAAGCAAAAGCTCTTACTCGAGTACCGAGATATGTATTTCCATGATTTAACTTTCTAATCTAATCTATCTGTTCTGTCCAATCTTCTTAGTTTTGATTGATTCCAAGCCTTGAATTGGGTAGATCCATTGACAACGATTGACGTACTTGCGCACTTAATCGTTTTTCAATGCCCAAAAGCTTATCCGATCTGCATACTAGTGACCATTAGATAGTAAACACAAGAAGATAGTTTATTACTCCAGGTTTCCCTCCCTTTTAAAGCTGATACCAATTGTCAATAAAGTCTCCAGTCAATCAATCAGTCAATCAGTCAGTCAATCAATCAATCAATCAATCAGTCAAGTCAGTCTCAGTCAATCAGTCAGTCAGACAAGTCAAATCTACTTCGTACTTACTAGGGATCTAAAAGTAGCCAAGTAGATTCATCATCATCATTATTATCATCGCTTATCTACTCCTCCCTTCTCTTCCTGCCTTCTCTCCTCCCTAGCTTATCTATTAATAAGGCTATCGGCCCCTTCCTCAAAAGCCATTTTTACGAAGTTACGACCTACCAGTATCTTAGCCTTCATTTTAAAGTGCCTACCTAAGTACCTAGTGATTCACTTCAAATCAGCTGAACTATCTCTCTCTCGCTCTGTCGATTGACTTTTGCTTAATAAACATATCTACATTCCTTCCTTCTCATTCTCCCCTGTTGTCATCTCAATACACTCTCAACACACCTTTTGTAAATTAAAAGGTTGAATTCAATACACTCCTACTTCTATCAAATCGACCATATAACTACTATATAACACTTCCTTTGGTGTTATCATACCAACATCCACATCCTACCGTTATCCGACAATCATATCATGATAAGCTCTTGAATCACCGTACAATCCGAGTACTGCGATCATTGACTTTCAGTATTGTCCATTTGGAAATTATGCAAAACAACTCGATATCTCTTCCGATAAGATTTTATAAATTGTTTTCCATTCAAAATTCTTTCTACTTCTTCAAGAACGAATCCCGTTGAAGGTATTATTCAAATCCCCGACAGATTTGGTTTCTATCAAGTAATAAATACACACAACTGGTTTATGCGGTAACTCTCAGGGCACGCGAGCAACAAGATGCCTACCTCATTCTCATTATTCACAACACAAAAGCCAAAATCGAAACCTTCGACTTCGACTTCAACTCCAACTTCTTCTTCTACCAAACCAAATTCCAATATCAGTCATGAACAAACCTCAGATATCATGCCAAAGTCAACTTTCGGTACTGAGGTTACGACCACTTTTACTTCTTCGCCAGTGGTGATTCCTACAAGAAGTCACCACGATAGTTTCAAAAATGGTTTAGGATTTGAGCCAAGGAAGGATCGTCGTCAAACTACCAAAAATCACTCTGTGCGATCGAGTCGTCGCCCCTACGATGCCCATTCGCCAGATGCTATTTCCCCCTCGGTCGCTGCCCTGTTGGCGATCACAGCCATTCCGCCTCCTAGATCAAATCGGAATGCTCGCACACATGGTACATCGAGACAAAGATTGACAGTAGATGCTATATTAAAACATACTGCTGTATCGGAGAAAGAACTTAGTATAACATTTGGTATGAGTCCCATGGAATTATTGTTGAGTCCTCCAGAAGAAACCGATTCGACCGATTGTTACAGTTCGGAGAATGGTCCGGGATCAGTCATATCAAGTAGGACTACATCGAGCGAGTCTGTACCATCTTTGGATGATGCTTCCCTTAGTGATGCATCAACTCCGCCAGGTTCAATATTAACACCGAGTTCAAGAGGGAGAAGGTGTCTACCAACCAGGAGGTATCAACCAACATTTGCGGGCGAGGATACTCTGCACGACCATCCTTTATCAGATGTCGATGTTGAAGAGCTTGACTTTAGAGTCTTTCAGAGACCATCCGATTTACCCAAGGATCAACAAAATACCACCGGCGTCGAACCCCCACGCCGCAAGTCCGCGTTTAAATCAAATTTAACTGCATCACTGCGTGCTTTAAGGTCTGCGGCAAAATCATTTTCGAGTCTTACAACACCTATGATTACGCCTGATGATTTTCTTACAAGATCTATCATGTCAATTGACCCGAAGGTTCCATTTACGGATGAAAGGATGCCACCTTTGCTGGTTGATGCACCCACTCCAGCACTACGTCGGTATCTCAACCCCACAACAAATGCTCCCACGGATGCTCATGTGCCAACATCTCTTACCCAAACAATGTGTGCTACACAATGCACAGCATCTATTCAAATGCAAACATACAAGGTTTCCAAGTCATCAAAAGATACTCCACCAGCCGGGCTCAATAGACGCAGACAAGGAAATTCCGAGGAAGCCTTTGCCGAGGTCGCGACCGGCCCAGTTGCACGTCAACGCGACATGAGGGAGAACAGTGATTTTATTCGAATTGCAGTTATGGAAATGGCCATGCGAAAAAATGGGAAGTTGGACAACCGCAAACCAGGAAGAGCAAGATGGGCTCTACCACCCAGACAAGCATCCAGCAGACCTTACGAAATTGGAAACGATGGAGTTCCTCTTCGATGGACTGCAATTACTTATTAAACAGAATTAGATATTCATATTATCGCACATCTACCTGGCACAATTAATGCGATACTTTCTTCGACAAAATTTAGCTTCTCAAGACTTTATTATTTCAGTGGCACTGGACTGGTTCAAAATCAATTATTCATGGGTTCCGACGGACGGATCTCAAGCGGTACTTACGCTTCAATACCGGACACACCTCTTTTCATATACCGAATTCCGACCTTCTAGAACCACACTAGTCCCACATGTTCGGATTCCCCCAATCGGTCTATGGGTGGGCGTATCCCCATCGATTTATTCAATTTATCCACTTTTATCCTGGAGCACGAAAAAAGGCTGTTCGCACGATGACACATGAAATCTTGGGTGTTTTGCTTTCGATTGAAAATTTTATCAGTCGGTAGAGGAATTCCGACTACAAATTTTTACTTGGTGTCAGATCGACGGTTACAGATGGCTGTCGAATGTCATGTGTATGGACTGGAGTTGAAGATTCTCCAGTACCGGTATGACATGGCATCGTGAAGAAAGCCAGGTTCAAGCAGATCTTTTACAACAAGAAGGAAAAAATGGAATTGAGATGGCGGGTAAAATCGGAGTGGTCTGATGATTCTTTGACAGGTTAATAACCCTAGTGATGAGGAGATGGGAATTCTCGAGATCCAGTTGTGCGGGCGGAAATGCAGGTCCAAAAGACAAGGACCCACCGCTATTATCTCATCCCACATGCGAGAATGAATCTTGTTATGCACCTAGGGTCCGAAGGCGTGGTTCTGCATACCAATTACGAAATACAAATGCGAGTGTTAATTAGCGGTGGCGGATGAATAACTTTCATTTCACGACTGATTATTTTATGAATACATTGGAGGAGTTTGGGATTTGAACTTTTCATACATTGGGCTGCGATAGCGACGATAGCGAGTGAGCGGTTTAAAGGAGTTTTCTTTAGAAACGGCTCGTCCAATACGACTTGGGTTGTCTTATTACTTTTCTTTATATTGGAGTCATATATGGATTGGGGTTTCAGATGAGGGATGGATGGATGGATGGATGGTTAGGGCATTGGGACGAGGTTGACATTATACTGGCTGGAAATTTTCCGATACCTACCCTGGTGGAATGGGAGGAAATAGAATATAAGAATATAATGAGAGATCAAAGATACAAACAACACTTCTTGGGTATTTTCGTGATAATCATGCTAGCTCAATTATGAGAATCGTTGTAAATGAATGAATGAATGGATGCATGCATGCATGTATGAAGAAAAGTATGGTCAAAGTGATATTATCGTTCCAGAAATCCATTTGATTGTAACCGGCCTAAAAACTTGAAATAAAAATCATTCTTGGTATTTGGAGATGTTGTATCTGATGAAATGCTTCATCTATATCAAATCATGGATACATAATCAAATATATAGACCAGTAGTATATAGAAGAAGATTAGGTGAGATGTATATCAGATTGAACTTAATAACCAATCAATTATTCCCTAATTATTTATAAAGTCATTACAAAATTGACAAATGGATGGATTCAGAATATTTCCAAGTAATTTTGAGTTGTTATTGTTTTGATATAAAATTGGTTGTTTTTTTTGGTTTTTTTTCATAGGGCTGGATTGGTGAGGGAGGAATGGAAGGAATTATTTCTTTCAATCTGCCATCGTTAATCTATTTTTAGGCTTGGTTGCTGAGCTTAGGGGATGTTTTCATGCTACTACAATGCGTCTGAGCTGCGGGCCATGCCTAGCTCTACTACCTGGAACCAATAATTAGCTAGACGGGATGGCTGCAAACGTGGATGGAAGAAAGTTTAATATCTAGATCTCCTATTAGGGTGCATAAGGACATATATAATATAATACATGCATTTTGCAAAGTTTATTGCGACTGTGATTGATTATTTGATTATGAGGAGGATTGTTGTATTCACTTTATTAGTTTTTTTTACTGGAAGATCAAAGATTTGAGTTGATTGCAAGGTACTGATGGGTGTGGAATTGATGGAATTGATGGAATATTCAGTTTGACATGTCTCGTAAGCAATGATCTTATGACGGGATTATCAAAGGACTCCACTATACTGCGAATATTACAATACGTATGGTAGAGATTGATACGAGTACCTTACATACCTATTTCTACCTACATACCTATTTATCTTAATTACCGGATTGTAACATTCACGAAACTTGAGCCGCGAAATACATTGCATCAGTATCCGTCCCAATGATCTCGAAATATCAATTCTTTGCGTCGCGGGCTTTACGAATGAAGGGTGCATTCTAGCATTGCAATGCGTATGATAGGAGAGGATATCAGAGGATAGTTCGCAGTTACTGGTACAATGGCAGACGCGAATTTAGATGGTAGGACGGGTAGTACGACTCCGGGAAGGATTACTCGGCCAGAAACGACGGGTGCGAAGAATATACACTCTGATACCACATCGACATCTGCCCCTGGAAATTCTGCATCAGCATCAGCATCAGCATCGGCTTCGACTTCAACTTTACATTCAAATTCAAGTACGACGACATCTTCTCCGCAGCGAATCAATATAAATCATAATCCGAGTACAAATTCGCTTCGAAATATAAATACAGGAGGAGCGGGGATAGAAACGGGAACGGGGAGAGGAACGGGCGCAGTGCAGAATGCGGCGTTGACGGGTGCGGCGCTGGCTTTCTCGAATGCGAAGGGGAAGGCGACGCCGGCGGTGCCGAATAAGTTTGTGGGGAAAACACAATTGGGAGGTAATGGTTTGGGGGGAAAGGATGGAGCATTGGCGGCTGCTACGAAGGCGGGGGTTGGTGGGGGAGTGTCCCCTAATAATGGAGGAGGGAGAGCGAGAAGTCCGTCTAAGGTTTCGGTGATGGATGCGGGGACGGGAGGTGGACAGCAGATATATGGACATCAAAAAGTAGGGAGGCAGAGGACGGGGGAGAGTGAAACAGATGGGGGAAGTGTTAGTGGAGGACTGGAATATCAAGGAGGTCAGAGAGTCCCTCAAAAACGAAACCAAAGACCGAATGGACATTTACTACCTCCATTTTCGGGTACATCGGAAACAAGTCCGAAGGTGAAAAATAATTCGGCGGCATTTATGGCGGCGAATTTGGCTGCAAAGAGAAGTAGGGAAAGTAGTCCGAATCACACGGGTCAAAATTATGGGATGGGAATGGGAATGGGGAAACAGGCAAGTCCATTGCCGAGTAGAAGACAGAGTTATGCGAGTTCGATTGATAGTACGGATAGGAGGGTGGATTTATCGAGTATTCCTCCTACGTCTAATTTGGTGGAGATGTGGGAGCAGCCGGATAAGGGAGTGAAGAAAGCAGGAGGGGTTGTGAGTAATAGAGGAAATGAGATGGTAAACAGACAGGATCAGAAAAGACCGGCTTCGAGTCATGCGCCTTTACCTGTTTTGAAACCGGCAGGGCTGGCCAGACCGGTTTCTTCTCATGCTTCGGAATCTTCGGTACATTCTCGAATTGCTTCTGAGCAAGTAAAGTCGAAGTCGAAGCCTGTGGTACATCCACGACCTTCTTCTTCGCAAGCTTCAGTGCCTGGGCCCCCGGAATCTACCTCGAAACCTGACGTACAGCCTGCATCCGTTTCTTCCCACACTACTAGTTCCGAGGCTCCAAAACCATCTCCAAAACCTCCAGTGCAGAAGCTTGTCATACACAATACTCGACCTGCTTCTTCTCATGGCCCAACACCTAACCTTTCTACAAAACCCTCAATACAAAAACTCTCTAGGCCAGTTTCTTCTCATGGACCACCGCCTGTGAAACCGTCAGTAAAACCCTCGCTACAATCTATTCGACCTACATCCTCTCATACTTTGGAATCTACTGAATCATCCTCGAAGGCATCAACACAAAAGCCTTCTTTACCGCCCCCACGACGTACGCCTGCTTATCTTTCTGCATCGGGAGACCAATCAACAAACCTTCCCATGCACGCGCCTCAGCCACGGTTAATGCAATCTCCTATATTGACAACAGCTGACAGAACTGAACCAGCCTCGGAATCTTCCACTCAACCACCAAGGCGTTCTTCTACCACAAAAACCCCTCGTAGATCTTCTAAACCCACACCGCCGTCTAAATCGCCAGTGTCCAGGCAATTCTACAACAACGATGCGGACGACGATGGATCTTCAGACGATTCCTTCGTATCCGCATCTTCTCAACCTAAACCCAAATCTCCCTCCTTGCGTGCAAAGATAGCAGAACAAAAACGACTTCAATCGTCCAATTACGCCCCGAGCATGACTGCCGAAACCCTTTCCAATGCTATGGTAGCCGGATACCTTGCCTCATCACGTGCTTCCACTCCTTCTATATCCTCTGGAGTCATTCAACCCCCAGCTCCTCCACCCCCTCGACGACTCAAGAAACTTTTCCATTCCGATCACTCAAGAACACCTACACCTCCTCAGAGCAGTTTATCAGCAAATGGAGTTCCGACCATGAAAACTACAATGCGGAAACCGAAAACGGAGAAAGAATTGAGGGAAGAAGAAGGAGAGGGGGAACGGAGAAGGGCTAAAAAACATTTGGTCAAAAAACACCCGAATAAACATGACGAGGGAAATCGAAAAAGATGGAGAGATGAAATTACGGAAAAAGAAAGAAAAAGATATGAAGCTCTCTGGGCTAGTAATAAGGGTCTTTTTCCCTATACCATGGATGCCAATGGAGAGATGATGGAAATTGAAGGCGCGTCGGATACGGTCCCGGGAATAGTGGTGAAGGATCTGTGGGAGAGGAGTAGATTGGGTGGAGATGTGTTGGAGGAGGTTTGGGAATTGGTCCATGGGAAGGGATATTGGGGACGTGATAAGGAAAAGCGATATGGCAGGTTGGAGAGAGATGAATTTGTAGTGGGGTTGTGGCTTATTGATCAGAGGTTGAAGGGGAGGAAGTTGCCGGCGAGGGTTAATCATAGTATTTGGGCGAGTGCGTCGTGATGGGTTGATCGAGGGTTGGGTAAAAGATGGATTGAATTGAGTCACTTTAGTATGAGCATGAGATATATGCTTGTTTGTATCCGGGAAACTAAATAATAGGAACCTCCCTGAAGGTTAATAGAGTAAGAGTAAGGTAGGAGAGGATTAGAAATTCTAAGAATAGCTCGCTCGCGTGAAGAGGGGGTGGTGGTGTACATAGATAGGAATTATAATGGACTTGGATTAGGTTGGATTGATGTATTATACGGGTGGAAAGATGAAGTTGTGTTGTGTGGGATTAGATTGAATGGGATTGGATTATTGGATTAAGCTTGATACCTCCGTAGCGATTAAATGAATCAATAGTATATATTTATGTATGTATATAGCGAGACTGATGGATGCTTAATTAGTGAGTGGTGTGGAATCAGAATTGTATTATATTCCAGGACTGAATATTCGGATGTAAAATTGTCTGCCCTAATAATTCTCTGTGCTACCAAAAGGGAAAATCGCAGGCAAATAGGTAATAATAACCGAGAAATGATTTGAAAAGCAGATTCTTTAGTAAGTATTACTACATTGAGTAGTCCAAGTGGAAAAACATACATACGATGGTACTGGAGATGCTAGATGGAGTATATATCTCATATATGTATGTCAGCCTACAGTGGGAACCCAACATGTTGGTTTGATTTGGTTCGTGGTGTATCAATGCTTAATGCGTGTTTTGTCTATTCACAAAACCATTCATCTTTTAAAGAGTTAGATAGCTACTATCTTCCACCCTATTCCTCTAAATCAACTCACGACTTTCCTTCCATTTCATTTCTCCCTCCCCAAAAATTACTACAAATCATCCTTTCCCCAAGAATCAAAAATGGCTTTATCATTCATGCTCACGCCCCCCCCCACTCCCACCTTCACCGAAAAAAACCTCTCTTCCCAAAAAGGCAAAGTCTTTATCGTCACAGGCGGTAACCAGGGCGTGGGTTTCGAACTCATCAAAATGCTTTACCCAACCGGTGCTAGGATATACATGGCCGCTCGCTCCGCCTCGCGCGCCGCAGATGCCATGCGTGAAATCACCAAAAGCGATCCTGCAAATGCAGGCAATCTCAGGTTTCTCCTGCTGGATCTCATGGATTTGCATAGTGTGCGCGCGGCTGCGGATGCGTTCCGAGAATGGGAGGAGAAATTGGATATCTTGTGGAATAATGCGGGGATAGGGGGGTTAGCGGCGGGGGAGAAAACGGTGCAGGGAGTTGAGGGACATATGGGGGTTAATGTTTTGGGGCCGTGGTATTTTGCGCGGCTGCTTGGGGAGTGTTTGGGGAGGGCGAGGAAGGAGGGGGAGAGCGGGAGTGTGAGTGGTGTGGACCACGAGTTGGATGGGGGAGGGGAGGAGTCCGAGGGGGTGTTTTATCATGGGGGATTTGGAGAGGGGGTGTGGGGATGAGTATGTGAATTATGCGGCTTCGAGGGCGGCGGGGTGGATGTTGGGGGTTAAGGCGGGGAGGAGGTAGAGGGAGGAGGGAGTTTTGAGTGTATGTTTTCTTTCTGTTTCTCGTTTGGATTGATCAACTTCCCCTTTCATAGAAAAAAATCCCCCGAAATCTCAAACCCCCAAAACAAACCCATACCAACCCCCCCACAGATCATACAAAACCCAGGCAATCTCCAAACGCAAGCCTATCGCACCCAGCCCAAACTCATGATGTTTTTCGTAAACGCGCTTCTCCACGAAGCGAAAATGGGCGCGTACACAGAACTCTTCGCAGGATTGAGTAAGGAGATTACGGAGCAGCAGCAGGGGGCATATGTGATTCCCTGGGGAGAATCCAGGAGCGTAATCCGAGAGAGGATATTTATGAGGCGTTGGAGAGGGGGATGGGAGGCGAATTGTGGGAGTAGTGTGAGGAGCAGATTGGGAAGTTGGGGGTGAGTGGTGGGGAGATGGGGAGATGGGGGATGATGGGGAGGAGGAGGAGGATGGTGGGATTTGAGATGGGAGTGCTGGTTGTGGTTTGGATCGTTTTTAGTGACGCGGAGTTGTGAGCTTCAGAATCATGCTTTTTTTTGTAAATTATGGATATGATTTCCCTTTTATAATTCTTAACATTTGTAAAGTTGATATCCCAAAGACTTTACTTCACCTTGACTCTCATCCCTTGCCTTCCAGCTTTTCACCCCCGTCGCGATCTGATCGAAGGAACAATCGCCATCTACTTCCCCAATCTCACATAACGCGAAATTGAAATTTCTAAACATCGTAGCAATACAGTGCTCCGCTTTTGCATGGGCTAGCTGCATAACAAGGCATATGCGTGGCATCTATCTATAAAGTATGCCATATCGCGATTGGTATCTCTTGTCATGGGAGCCTTTGGGATCGTTACTCAAGGATAAAGAAAAGGCTAGAGGGAAACATGGACTCATCGTATGAAAACTGCTCCATTACACCTTGTTGGGAAAAAATGGCAAGAGCACTGTTTTACGTTTGCGATGGTATTCATGATTTATCATTTCAAATGTAGTCCGGGTATTTCTAAGCTGAAACTCAAGGTAGCCTGGTCTGTCGATATTTCGTCCATGAGACTACACGACTTCATCATGCTCTAGGTCATGAATATGAATCTCTTGAGGATTTATACGAATGATTGATCCTACGAAATATGCCAGCTTGGATTGCAAATCATATTCGCTCAAATGTACCATAGATTTTGTGCATAGATACCTTGACTTCTCAAGGATAATAGTCCGGAAGGCTTAACGTAACTGTACTGCCTTTCCTCAGAACACAAATGCAAACGGTCTAGTTCAGAAGCAGTACAGCAAGTAGCTATTTGACTCTATCACTAGGTAGTCTTCAAGGATCTCTCATTCACTCCTGGGTTCCGGCACGTGTTTTCTGCACGTGCAAATCAACCTCGTATTTTTTGTACCGCATTGAGGGGAATTTTTCGATCAAGTGTATGACAAAGTAGTGGGCTGCAAGCTCATACTAACAAGAAGAGCAGATGCGGATATTGAGTCGAGAAGCTGTACTGCACTTCTGATAGGGACCTTAGTGAGTGTTGTAGTCATTTTATGAGTAAAGGTTGGCACCCAATTGCGCAAAGCCTAGAACTATTCATGTACAGAAGAGGCCATGCGCGAAGTACGACAAATTTCACGTGACAACCTGTCAATTTCGCGCTTAGCTAGGCAACCGTAAGCTTTTGAGTATCGAAAAGGTCTTAAGCACCAGCTTTCAATCATTTCAGATTTGATTGTACTCAACATCATGAATCATGTCTTCGAGTCAACAGAATAAAAACAAACGGCCTGACGCTGAGGCTATAGCTGATGATGAACGTCAATATGCTCATAGCACCATTAGTAAAGAGGAGCTTAACGACAAGTAAGTCGAACAATTCAATTCAATTTAGATATGATCAAAATCTAATGAAAAACAAGATATCCAAATCGACCTCATAATCATGGAAAAACATTACCATTCCATGAATTGTTCCAATCACTCTTCGATCCTCTCGAAGCCAACAAGAATAAAAAGCCAGGTCCAGCCACCGCACGCAAAAAATTAGGACCACATGGACCTAACAATCTTTCTCCTGATGAAATACGAAGGAAGATCATCATCCGATTTATGTCGCGATGGCGCGACCAAGTAGGCGATGATTTCTTCCCCGCTTTACGCTTGATCATCCCGGAAAAAGATCGCGATAGAGCTATGTATGGGCTAAAAGAAGCTTCGGTTGCAAAACTCATTATCCAGCTTTTGCATCTGTCTAAAGATTCGGATGATGGGTATAATCTTATGAATTGGAAACTTCCGGCGCGAGGTCCCCCGAGTGCCAATTCGGGGGATTTTTCGGGTAGGTGTTATGAGGTTTTATCGAAAAGACCTATGAGACAGAAGGTTGGAAATATGAGTATTGGGGAAGTTAATGAGATGCTTGATAAACTTGCTTTGGCGCAAAAAGAAGAAAATCAATTGCCTATTTTTCGAGAATTTTATCAGAGAATGAATCCGGCTGAGTTGGTATGGTTGATTCGAATGATTCTTCGACAGATGAATATTGGGGCTTCGGAAAAGACATTTCTTAATGTAAGTCGTTATCGAATGTTTCTGTGATATTACTAATTTATTCCTATAGATTTGGCATCCAGATGGAGAGGCACTGTTTAATATCTCTTCTAGTCTCCGAAGAGTTTGTTGGGAACTCACGGATCCTGATGTCACTTTAGAAGCTGATGAGACAGGTGTGGAATTGGGATCGTGTTTCCAACCTCAACTTGCGCAATTTATGGCACCTTCATTTGATAAAATGGTTGAAAAAATGTGTCCTCAAGAAATCCAGGGCAAAAATAAGGAGGTTGAATTTTGGATCGAAGAGAAATTAGACGGCGAAAGAATCCAAATGCATATGGAAGAAAATGATGATATGCCAGGAGGTCGCCGTTTTACATGGTGGTCTCGAAAAGGCAAAGATTATACATATCTCTATGGAAATAGTTTTGAAGACGACAATGCAGCACTGACAAGACATATGAAAAAGGCTTTCGATCCAAGAGTAACTAGTATTATATTGGATGGCGAAATGATCACCTGGGATCCTATTACGAATAAGATAGTGGCATTTGGTACTCTGAAGACAGCCGCGATATCAGGTGGAAAAGATCCATTTTCTGCTACAGCTGCTAGGCCAGTATTCAAAGTCTTCGACTGCTTATTTTTGAATGGCGATAATATCACAAAACACACTTTAAGGGATAGGCGAAACGCATTGGAGGCAGCGGTTCACAATGTTGAAGGACGAATTGAAAAACATGATTTCAAGCCCGCCAGATCAGCTTCTGAAATTGATCCTGCTTTGCGGAAAATCGTGGCTGAGGGCTCTGAAGGACTGGTGTTGAAGAATCCACGATCAATGTACAGACTCAACAGTCGAAATGATGATTGGATGAAAGTTAAGCCCGAATACATGACTGGATTTGGAGAATCTTTGGATTGCATAATTATTGGTGGATATTATGGATCAGGTCATCGAGGAGGAAATTTATCGTCATTCTTATGCGGTTTACGTGTTAATGAGAAACAAATCAAAACTGGTATGATTGCCCCCCTTTTTCCAATTGACAAACGAAAACTAAATCACAGGACAGGAGCAAACCCCATGAAATGTTTTTCTTTCTTCAAAGTAGGTGGTGGATTTAATGCAGATGACTATGCCGCTATCCGTCATCAAACCGACGGAAAATGGCATAAATGGGACATCAAATCCCCACCTACAGAATTCATAGAACTGGCCGGCTCTCATCAAGAGAAAGAACGACCAGATGTATGGATCAAAGCAGATGATTCAATCGTTGTAGAAGTCAAGGCTGCATCAGTAGGCATATCCGACTCATTCCGCACAAATTACACATTACGATTTCCACGTTTCAAACGGTTACGTCCAGATAAAGATTGGAAGAGTGCACTTTCGATTGAAGAATTCATGGAATTAAAAGCTAAAGTTGAGGAGGGGAAAGAAGACGAATTCAAAGTCGATAAGAAGAAAAGAGGTTTGAAGCGAGTCAAGAGAGAATATATTATCGTTGGCACAGAAAATGTTGGAAAGACAGAATATGCGGGACCAAACACAGATGTATTCAAGGGACTCAACTTCTGCGTGTTAAGCGAGATGATTCATCCTTCTAAGAAATCCAAAGTGGAAATCGAAAAAACCATCAAGGAAAATGGAGGAAATATCTTTCAATCTCCTACCGCTAAAGAAGATATAATCGCCATAGCCGATAAGCGCGTTGTTAAAGTCGCCGCTCTGATGAACACCAAGAAAACTAGTATCGTGAAACCGCAATGGGTACTACACGCCATTGAGCAAAGAGAATCAGATGCTGCACAGGGCAGAACATCTAGATTTATAATTCCGTTCGAGATGATCCACATGTTATATTGCAGGGACGAAGACAAAGAAGAGATTGAAGCAAACTCAGATGAACATGGCGATCCATATTACCGGGACGTGGGACCTTTGGAATACAAAGGAATTCTAGAAAACATGGCGAGACTTGAAGACAAAACCCTCACAAAATATCTGCAAGATATGCTGGTGAAGAAAGGTGTCGATATGACGGAATTCAAGGGGAGTATGTTTTGGGGCTGCAAGGCAATTTTTGTAGTCGGAGAATTAATGACGTTCGACTTGGATCTGAATGTGCGGATCGAGTTCGAACATTTCCGGATCGCGAGTGGGAAGATTGTGGAAGGAGATGATATCGACATCAAAAGAAAAGTGAAGGTGAAGGAAGAAGGCGTTACGCATATTTTCTTCTCGGATGATAAACAAGAGCGACTGAGAGAAATCAAAGAGGAACTCGGCGCATGTTCACCGTATCTTCTGAGCTGGAGATGGATCCGCGATTCCTGGAAAAATGAGAAGAAAGTGGATGAGGCTCCGTATTTGGTTTAAGCGGGTTGTGAATTGAATCAGGGGTTCGTTGGATCTTTGAGGGGGTTATATATCTGGAGTTGGGAAATTCGATGAGATACCGGTTTCCGGATTCGGGATATGCTAATAGTGGTCTTGCATTACCAGATATTTGATTTATTAAATTATAATGAAAATTATGAATACATCATATAGTTTATACATCCTATTCCATTGAAATTTGAAACTGACACAATGGTACGATTGAAGCCACCTCAGTATTAACATAAAGTAATATCTTTCGTACTCACCAAATCGCATATCTCATCTATACGGAGCATGAAGCATGTTAAGCATCTACTATTTAAAAGCGAACATCCAAACTCACGTGTACCACATATATACAAGGGGCATCAGGACTCAGGAGTACAAGACAAGGCGGAATGAAAAAAAGGATACTGTATATCACATCACATATAGAGGCAGAAAGAAAGGGGAAGGGGAGATATTAAGACCAGAATAATTCATATTCAAATCTCTCCTTTCTCCAAAGAGAGACTTCCCGGAATACCTACCTACCTACCTATCTATCTCCCCCAGTAATAAGCGAGAGAATTAAACCGCACCCATATATACTATTCTGGGAAGAGAATGGCAAAGAGAGCTCGAGGAGAATATCATACTTACATAATGGATATAATCTTACAGATATACATAGTGCATACATATACATATTACTGATACGCGAGACATTTATATAGGTATCGAAAAGCAAAAGTCTCATTAGCACGAAGAGAAACGGAACCCGATCATTTCACATTCGCATTTACACTAAGATCATCTCCAAACGAAAACTTTCATGTGATATCTCGTTTCATATTTGATATTTAACTACATGACAAGACCTCAGTATCCATATCCACTCATCTCATAGAATATGTGTGAATCATAGAAAAACGCCTGATACATCCCCCAGTCCTACCCATCCATCCAAGCCAAGGCCATTCCGCCCATCTCTCACTTATCCATCCCTCCCTTTTACTCCTACATATCCCCTCCCAGACCTATTAAAAAAAGGGAATTTTGCTGAAAAGAAAGCACAAGATGGTATGTTTGAAAGACAAAATCAGTAGAAGAGAAGAAATAGGCCGTTCCAATCATACACGAAGCATGACAGTCGTACCAGAAAAATATCCTATGCTTGTATGAAAGAAGAAAAAGTACAAGAAATGAAATCTGTCTAGGCCAATTGAAACCGTTAACGACAAGAGAGTAAAGACTGATAGTCCAATTGAAGAAGCCCACGAACGCCAACCGCCTTTTGTGCTTAACACGTTGTTCACTTAAAAAGCATCTTCATCAGTCCAATTAGCTTCACTTCCAGACACAATTCGTGTGCACAATCGATCGTTACTAAGAACTTGCCCAGCAGGTCCTTTGTAAAGTGGATAACCCTTTTTCTTCATCATACTACTATTTATAGTAGCACTACCACGGAATGGAGGAGCTTCATCATCTGGAGTATATCGATTTGCTCTGGCAGCTCGAAGTTTCGCGAAATAATCCTCATTTGAGTCTTCTTCTGGCTCAGTCTCAGATACATCTCCATAAGTTTCCCAGTTCTCAGAGCCAGAGCCAGTATTTGCGGAGCTAGATGTAGTAGAAAGTTGACGACTGCTAGCGGGTGGCGCAGATCCATAAGTTAACGATTGGCCGAAATTTGATCGCATTGATGCTCTCAAGTCCTGATACGACTGAGGTCTTTCCTTAGCCTTTGGTGGTGGTGCTTCGAAAACATCATCGGGAGAGACTGGTCGGACACTACCAGTTGAAGAATTAAAGCTCTCATCGCGATGATAGTATGTTTGACTTGGAGGAGCCGAAGGTGGTGGTTCAAATAGCTCACGCATCTTTGGGGGTGGAGCTCTTGATGGTGGTGGACCCATCTTGCCCCGGATAGTGGTAGTCGCTTGTCTTGATTCAGGACGCATAGATCCAGTTCGTCGATCGCGTTCTGGAGAGTTGGGAAGCTTAAGACTTGACAAAGGTATACGATTTGGGAGCCTAGAAGGTGATTTTATACCACTCGCTGCGGATACTGAAGCGGAAGATTGATGTCTCCTGATTGTTCCTCCTGCGGTGGGTGTTTTGGCACCAGATCTATTTGGTGGAGCAGGTCTTGGTGCGCTGTTAGAGCGACCCAATGTTCCAGCCTTGACAACGGTTTTTGGAGGGGGCTTCATGGTACTTGGAGGTGGTCCTGCTGGTGTTTTTGAACGTGGTCCTGGAGCAGATTTGGCTTCAGAGGCTTCCAATTCATCAAGGTATCGTTCACCGTGTACCATAAAAGGACGACCATATTCTTCCTCCCACTCCTCTAGAACAGTTCTCAGTTTTGCTGCAATCTTTGGTAAGTCTTTAGCGATTCTCTTTCTCATCTTTTCCTCACGCAACAAACGTGTTGGATCACGCTTTTCGCCCTTTTGGCCACGCATCATCAAACGGCTTGCATCTTGTGATGATGCTTGAAGATCATCTCTGTCTTTGACAAGTGATCGATGTTCCTCGATGAGAGCTAAAGTGGGTGCGCGTTGTTCTTTAAGGACCTCAAGACGGCCGATTTCCTGTTCGTGAGCCTCCAAAAGAGCATCACTGTAGACATCTGAGAATGCGGGAGTGAACTCGAGCATCTCTTCCTCAGAAAAGAACAGACCATCCCACAGCTCTTGTAACTTGTATCGGGCATCCTCAACAAATAGATGTAAATTTTGTCTCTTGAGCTCATTCAATCTTGATAATTCATCTTCGAATTCGTTGATCTGTCGTAGGCCAAACCCTCGGTTGCCGTTCAAAAATCGTTTCTGTTCAAACTCGTCGATGCCCAGCTTTGCCCACAAAGCCTCGACTGTAGTACGTAGATCTCTCAAGCGTTTCTCTCGACTCTTCTTCTCATCTACCAATTTGCTTTGCTTCATGCGCAATCTGGAGATATCATCTTCGTGTAAACCAAGTTGCTCTGGCGCATCGCGATAGTATTTAACAATTGCGCTGTCGGTCTGAGCCTGTGGCGTGCCAAGTTCAGCCCATAGTTGAATGATATTTTCCGCAGTAGCCTTTACTAGTGCGACACGGCAGGTATACTCTTCGTAAACGCGGGTGAATTCATCGTCGAGATCGCTAACATAGTTATTTGAAAGGTCGAATGTGGGAGGAATACTCGCGTTCAAAGATGTGGGTGGGAGTTCGATTTTAATGAAAGATGGCTCTAAATGGGATGAGTATGACTCAAGAGCTTGAACAAGTTCTATGATGTGTTAGTACAGCCTAGTGTCAAATTGAAGGAAAACTTAAAACTTACTCTTGACTTGTTCAAATCTCTCTCTATGTATCTTTGATATATGAAGATGTTTTTCTTTTAATCCTTGTAGACATTGCATCAAGGGATAAGTAATTTGGAGATCCTCATCTTCGGGTTCATACTCATGGTGATCTTTATCATCATCGAGGGAAGCTTCCATCTGCTTAATTGTTGTAATAATACGGCGAGCTTCTTCTGTCAAGTCATTTTTCTCGTCCGCGACCAATCGTACTTGGTTGTGTAAGGTCTCGGAGAGAGCAGCGAATAACTAAAAATGTTAGGTTTCACTACTTTCTTCTTTCCAAGCCAAGTAAACACTACATACCTCTGATTCTCGAGTCTCTCGTTCCCGCGACGGAACACCAATTTCATCAAACAAGCCATGAAGCTGATCTATGATCGTCGAGACCTGCGACGATAAGTAGCTAGTATCCATTTTGTAATACAAGCCACTCCTATGCGAAGGCACCTTACTTCGGCGGGGGAAGCAGCTTGAATAAAAAGAGATGGCTGGAAGCCCCTGATTGTAGAAAGGAGAAGTTCAATTATGAGGTAAAATGGATGATTGTGGGTTGTGGACCGTGGAGAGAATTCCTGTCTCGTAGAAGTGGAGAGGGAGGGAGGAACTGTATTGAAAGTGGAGAATTCGAATTTGGAAACAATTGAACAATGCTCAGCTCCTCAATATGATGATCCCTCGTTCTACCGGTATTCTTGTTGCGACCACGAAACCAACCAAATCTTGAGGAATTATCCTTCTCAATTCTCATTACCAGGTTAAAAGATTTCTTGTGGGTGTACGCTTCTTATGTGTACCTAGTTGTGCTTTGTATAAAAGTTGAGTGGTTCGTTGGTCTGGAAGATCGAGAAATGATTTGCATGGAAGAAATGGAAATAGTTTGGTAGAACCGGGAAGTTTGTATTTACGCTTAGTAAAATTGAGGCTGGAGAATTGTTGCTAGAGGGATAGTGTCATCGAAATAAACATTAAATTGGCAAATACGGTATATAATTGGTTGAAATGCAGAAATTGTCAAATATAATTAGATAAGCCAGGATTTATTCCTTAGCGCAGATGGCTAAAAAAAGACCCCCCGCCTTTTTAGAGGCCGTGTGCGATTATGGTTCAACCAAGGAAAGAGATCGAGCTTACCATAGTAGGTAGGGTGAATACCTCTAATACGCCATCTGAGTACCGAGCAAAGCTCACAAGGCTGCAATACAGGAGGAAATAAAGTTAACATTCCTTAAATAATCCAAGCTCTCCAACCTCCACCCTACATCATCAGGACAATAGATCACTTGAAACGGCATCACACGGCTACCCTTAAGCCTTCCCAGTTATCATAACCAACTTCGACGAAGGTCCGAATACTTCTGACTGAAACTCCCTCCAACTGAAACTTATCCATCAACCATGGATACCGCTTTCAAGACCTGGGGTAAGTAAATTTCTAGCCTTGAAGCTCTCTTCATCTATGCCATTGCCATTGCCATTGCCGCTGCACCTGCCCCCCTCCTCCCCCACTATGCACCTATCACGCTACCTAATTCCTGAAACTCACCTTATCAATTATAGAGCTTGACAACAATGTCCAACTCGTGGACCCCAACCGTGACGCCCTCTACACCTACGACCCCGAAGAACAAAAGGCTATTCAAAATGCCAAGCCCTGGAGAACCGATCCTCACTACTTCAAAAACGTCCGGATCTCCGCTGTTGCCCTCTTAAAAATGGTTATGCATGCTCGGTCAGGTGGTTCTATCGAAGTCATGGGTTTAATGCAAGGAAAAATCGCAGGCGATACAATCATTGTTACAGATGCATTCCGTCTACCCGTCGAGGGAACAGAGACTCGAGTCAATGCCCAGGAAGAAGCAAACGAATATATGGTCGAGTATCTACAACACTGTAGAGATCAGGGCAAATTGGAGAATGCAGTGGGATGGTATCATAGTCATCCAGGCTATGGATGTTGGTTGAGTGGTATTGATGTTGGAACACAAGCCACTCAACAAATGTTTTCAGACCCCTTCCTAGCTGTGGTTATTGATCCCGATCGCACCATCTCTGCTGGAAAAGTCGAAATCGGTGCTTTCAGGACTTATCCTGATAATTACAAGCCCACGGATGCAGGATCCGGTGATGGATATCAAACCATCCCCCTTGCGAAGATTGAGGATTTTGGTGCGCATAGCAGCAGATATTACTCATTAGAAGTCTCACATTTCAAAAGTTCATTAGATTCACATCTTTTGGAATTATTGTGGAACAAATATTGGGTTCAAACATTGAGTCAGAGTCCTTTGTTCACCAACCGCGAATACAGCAGCAAGCAGATGCTTGATTTGAGCTCCAAGATCCGGCAAGCTAGTTCCGGTATCAGTCGCAATGGAAGAACAACTGCTGGATCATCATTGAGCAAGGGAATGGATCAACAATTGGTGAAGGTTGTTAAAGACAGTAGCAAAATTGCTGGGGAGGAGATGACAGGGCTGAAGGCTGGTGAGGTCAAAGCGCAGTTGTTTAACGGGTTAGGCGCGGCGCCAAAGACTGCAGCTGATCCTGCTGCTCCAATTATTCCAGCTGTTCCAGCGGCGGAATAATGGATCAAGAAGACACTTGATATTTGGCAGCTCTTGTGAGCATTGCTCTGGCGCATGGGTTTATGATGGCGTTCTAAGGTCTAAAATATACACCGGCCACAGTAGTTTAGAGTGGGGAGAAATGAAGTTATGATACACGGCATCAATATGATCTATTCTAAATTTCCCACTACAAATTCTATTTGAATTTTTGCCACAAGGCTCGTGACTAGTCGTTCTCAATATGTTTATACTTTCAACCGTACAATCGGAGTCTTTGATATACTATCCATGTATCAACAACCTGCCATTTTAATTCTCCATAACGGAGCCCCCTTCAGGTTTCTCAAGTGTCCTCAGACGATCCTCCATAATCTCTTTTGCAACACCTAACCGTCTAAGAGACTCATCCCTCCCCAAAATCGCCATGATATCCGCCGTATCGGGTCCACTCTGACCTCCCGCAATCGCCCACCTAAGATACGCATGCACGAGTTTCATCCAACTCTTCTTGATAACTTTTTGTGCATCTTCGGTGTATGGTTTTCCGCTAGCAGTAAATTCAGCAGTGCTCATCATGGCTCCTTGGTCGACGACAAGGTTTGTAAAACCTTTTAGTTCAGGGACATTCCAATTTTCAAGGGAAATGGAGGATAAAGCGTCGAAGGAATTGGTGAAGTCGGAGGGAACAGGGTAAATTACCCCCTCGGGAGCGGAGTGGAGCTTGTGGGGCGGGGTTCTAGATTCAAGATCGAGAGTTGTGGGGGCTGCGAAAAAGTATTTATGGTTGGAGTAGAAGGTTTCGGGGAGTGTGTAGTTTTGGATTCCAGCGCTGATTATAGAGAGGATGTAGTTTTCCTTTGCGGCATCGTTGTTCTCACAGTTGTAGAAGATTAAGTCTCCAAACTCTGGCAAAGTTTTCATACGATTGAGGATTGGTTTTGCAGCCAATTCTAAGAGATCTTGAAAAGGTGGGATAGTTTCATCTGATCGTCGTAATTCCTTATATCTTGCGGCGTGTTTTCTTTGTATGAAATTAAGCTTTTCAAATGTTACCACAGAGTCACCTCTGGTATATTTCATGCTTGCCTATATTGAATTAGTGGATTGTCATTATGTATTGGAAAGGAGAAATGTATACATTGTCTATAAGTTCTTGCATACCCATTACATCGTAGGATCGATCGTGTGACCATCCAAGAAGAGCGACAAAGTTAGTTATAGTTTCTGGAAAATACCCTGCATCTCGATAGGTTTTAATATCAATAGCACCATCTCGTTTGCTAAGCTTCTTTCGCTCTTTATTCAAAAGGAGGCCAACATGCGCAAAGGTGGGCGGCTCCCACCCAAACGCTTTATACATAGCGACATGCATATGGGTTGACGGGATCCATTCCTTGAGGCCAGGATTAGCTAGCATTCGTCGCGAGGATGGAAGGTACGTACCGATCCTCGAACAACATGTGTGATCTTCATGAAATGATCGTCCACAACGTTTGCCAAATGATAGGTTGGAAATCCATCCGATTTTACCATAATTGGATCCTGAAATTCCTTAAATTCCGATTGAGGGCTACGAGTCAACGTTGGTCTGATTTTACCGTAAACTTCATCCTGAAAGCCTGGCCATTGTTCTGGAACTTTCATTCTGATCACGTGAGACTCTCCCCTCGATGCCTTCTCGTCAGATTGATCCTTCGGAATATGTCTGCAGGTTCCATCATAAGCCTGTGGGAGACCCTTGCTACTCTGATAGACCCGTAGTTCGTGTAGTCTTTTGGATGAGCAGAAACATCTGTAGCCTAAGTCTGCCTCGACCAGTGTTTGAGCATGTTCCCAATACATTGCTTTTCGTTCTGACTGTTGATATCAGTATGACAGTCTAATACCATGAAACGAGAAGGCATCAACGTACCTGCCTGTATGGAGCAAATGGTCCACCAACTTTCGGCCCTGAAAATTCTTAGTAAACTCATTCTAAGAATTCAATATCGAGCTAAGATACCTTCATCCCATTGGATACCAGCCCATTCTAAATCCCTGTATAGGCGATCTTCGGCTCCAGGGACGGTTCTATCCTTCTTAATTTAGTGTGATCCTTTTGGCAAAGACTTTCTACGATTAACCTACCGTATCCGTGTCTTCAATCCGTAAAAGAAACTGACCACCAGTAGCCTTTGCGAGCAGAAAATTAAAGAGTGCTGTTCTCATAGAACCCAAATGCAGATTCCCGGTAGGAGATGGGGCAAACCGAGTTCTGACAGGGCCGCCAGCACGAAGCTTGGTCGAGGCTACCGACAGAGGATACTGATTTGTTTGGGTGGAGGCATATCTCTTACATATGGAACAAACATTGTTTTTCCATAATCTCTGACCAGTATTCCTTGTCACTGGTAGAGAGAGAAACCTCATCTCCAAATTGATTATACTGTGACAATAGTAATTCTAGAAATAAGAGGTAAATCTTGGAGAGTTCAATTCGATGTTTGACGGTGCACCAAAAAGATTTTGTAATTGATTGGAGGATAGGAAAAGACCACCAGCCACAAATTCTCAGCCACTTGCGCCGAGGCCTCGGTGGCTTGAGCTTCTTCCAGTTGGAAAGGCGCTAAGATAAAAATAATAGAAAAGCCGTCTTCATCATAATCTCTTCAGCCTTACCACTTTCATTTTCATTCTTCGTACAAATTTTATTTGTCGTTTTGCACATAACATTTGTATCTACTTAGGTGTTTTGTTTTCCTCGTTTGTTTAAAAGCACACAAAGACATCAACTTCAGCAATTACAAAATCCTACGATTCGCTGAACAATCAAAGTTCCCCGCCATCAATTCTTGAGAAATTTCAATATGGCCACCAACGGTGCATCAGATGAGACGGATCTCTATGGTGGGTTGATCTAATGAAGCCATTGACTTCAACATACTAATATACATAACGCAGCCATCCTAGGTATAAGCAAAGATGCTACAAAGTCTGAGATTAAGAAAGCATACCACAAAGTATGTTGTACCCCGCACTAAGTATATTGAGATTCCTCATTGACTGTTATAGGCAGCGCTACAGCATCATCCCGATAAAGTAGCAGAGGACCAGAGAGAGGAGGCAGACGAGAAGTTCAAGACAGTGAGCCAGGCCTACGAAATTCTTTTTGATGAGGAGAAGAGGGAAATGTACGATGTTCACGGCATGGCTGCATTTGATGGAAGTCGGCCTGGTATGGGAGCAGGCGGGGTTGATTTGGATGACATTTTGGCGCAAATGTTCGGTGGAGGTATGGGTGGAATGGGAGGTATGCCGCCTGGATTTGGGGGACCTGGAGGCCCACGAAAACCACGAAGGGGAGCGGACGAAGAGCAACCATACAAAATCACCCTCGAGGACCTGTACAAGGGAAAGACAGTGAAGTTCACGAGCAAGAAAAACGTAATTTGCAGCCATTGCAAAGGCAGTGGAGGAAAGGAGAAAGCCAAGCCAGAAACCTGTGGCAGGTGTAAGGGTAGTGGTGTCACCGTTGGCCTTAGAAGCGTTGGACCAGGACTTGTTACCCAAGAAAGAGTTACGTGCGACACTTGTTCGGGAGCTGGTACAAACTATAGGGAGAAGGACAAGTGTAAGAAGTGCAAAGGAAAGCGTACCACCAAGGAACAAAAGTCATTGGAATTATATATACCCAGAGGTGCTAGAGGCGGAGAGCGAATTGTTTTGGAGGGTGAGGCTGATCAGGTACCTGATCAAACGCCCGGCGACATCGTCTTCATTCTTGATGAAGAAGATCACGAAATCTTCCAGCGAGCTGGCGATGATCTTTCTGCGGAGCTCAACATCACTTTAGCTGAAGCCCTCACAGGATTTTCAAGGGTGGTCTTGAAACATTTAGACGGACGTGGTATCTCGATAAACCATCCTCAAGGAAAGGTATTGGAGCCCGGGCAAATCTTGAAGGTAGAGGGCGAAGGTATGCCTTTGAAGAGAAGCGACTCCAAGGGTGATTTGTACTTGATTGTAAAAATCGAATTTCCTCAGAATGGTTGGACAGAAGATGCGGCTACATTCTCCACTCTGCAATCAGTCTTGCCCAAACCTGAGCCACCAATCACGGCTGAGGAGGTTGATGAGGTGGAATACGATTCAGATGCCGACATTGAAGATGTAAGTATCATTGATTAACTCTCATTTGCTTCACATGCTAACTTGCAAACCAGTTCGGTGCAAATTCTGGAGACCCTCGTGCTGGTGGCGAGTGGGAAGATGATGATGAAGATGATGGAGGTGCTCAATGTGCTACCCAGTAAACCTTTGGACATAGACTAGTATTATGCGCGTCATGAGATTCGAGTTACCGACTGGTGGCACATTCTGGGGTGGATCACTTGGGATATAGAGCGGTAAATGGACTGCGATAGACGAAGTCGTGGAAGGCATGGCGTTCCGGGATTTGTTCCAGCAAACATTGTAATGAATTCCCAATAATCAAGCGCCATATTTCCGCATTATTACTTAAATATTGCATTTCCTAAAATCGAAATTTTATACTGCTTCGAAGAACTGCCATCTGTTTCTGTGTCCATTTTGTAGCATGCATCAATTCTGTTATTTGTCGATGTAATGCAGGATTGTTGATACCTAGATCCGGTTGAGTATTCCATCTTGGATTTTTATACATGACAAATCCTGAATAATCTAGAATTTGAATGACCACATCCTAAACTACACTTAAATACAATTTACATCGTTGGGAGCTCTATGCGCAAATTGTTGTCATTCACACGTGATCAGCATGGAAGCCCTAACACTTTGCTGCCTCAGGTAAGCAGATTCGCTTAAGTTTCTGTGGGCTTTAAACTATGAGACTACCAAAAAAGATTTCGCTGGAGATTGTATCAACCAACGTCAAACAATCGACAACCCGACGACAAGGTGTGTATTGCTCTTACTATGTCTCCTGGCGAGATGCAATTACCTCAAATCCGTTATTCTGACGATTCTCTAGATGGTTTCCGCTAAGAAGCACGTTCCTATCGTCAAGAAGCGTACGTTTAATCCCCTCATCGATCCTCGACATTCGACTTGCATAGCCTGGAACCGATGAAGAGTTATGGCCGGCACTGAGTTTTGCGAATGAAAAGGATTGGACAAGATTTCGAATAATGGTTGATTGACAATTTTGTTACAGGCACCAAGCGTTTCCACAGACATCAGAGCGATACCTACAAATGTGTCGACGCAAGCTGGAGAAAGCCTAAGGGTATTGATAACCGTGTCCGAAGACGTTTCAAGGGACAAATGGTTATGCCATCGGTACGTAGAACTGAAATTGGCTGTGGTTGAAATGATACTCGCGAACAATATGGCTTGGGATTTGAGAGCATTCAATGCACAGCAGGGGTTTCAAATGAGTAGGGCTGATGAGGATATAGATTGGTTTCGGTTCCAACAAGAAGACCCGCCACATGATGCCATCCGGCCACAAGGCTTTCCTCGTCAACAACACATCCGACGTCGAGCTTCTCCTTATGCACAACAAGACCTTCGCCGCAGAGTAGGTTCAAACGATTCCAGGACGAAATCAAATCTGGCACTAACAAACTATTAGGATCTCCCACGCCGTTTCATCGAGAAAGAGAGTTGAGATTGTTGCACGCGCTAAGGCACTTGGTGTTAAGGTTACCAACGCCAAGGCCAGAGTTACTACTGAGGTTTAAGCGGATGGTTTTGTTTGGGCATTTTGCATTGGGATGGGAATGCTTGTTAGCACAAGCAAAGGGCTTTGCAGAATTATAGCAAAAGCTCTTTGATAAATGAAGATCCTTAAGCAAATCTCTGACCATCACACGAAGCGCTACATGTGATGATTATTCTCCCATCGGATACCCTATACGCTACCTATGATCTCCACGATGTTCCGATCTCGCTCTCCAAAAATCCGATCATGTGAAGGTTCGGAAAAGATTTTCATGGCGTTCGCGGACGGTCTGTTTACCAAAAGTTGCATTGGGGAGTGGCCACTCCGAATTGTTCAAGGAATTTTAGGGCCAAACCAGTTCACAACGCTTTTGGGAACATTATAGACACGAATTCAAATAAGGCCTCTCCCTTCACGTTCAAAACCCTACACCTCCAACCAGTCTGAATACCCTGCTGTGCTCCATGCCATTTTCTCATTTCCTATCTGTCTTCCAGTCTCAGTCATCATCTTGTGTTCTCAAAATCATACCAACTTAAGCATGAATCACAGTGAATTCGCACCTCTACACCCAACATCTTCCATTCTTCCACATTTATGATTTGCTTACTCATGTGAATTGTCCGTAATTTATCATCAACCACGAATAGGACACTGGGTCTATCTCACGATAGTCATGAATACAACTAATTTGGGAAAAATGCCAGAGGCTTCCTTCCTCCTATGCCAAGTGGGCTTTTTGGAAAATCCAGAACTACATGGCTACTCTGTTAGGACAACCATCCAGCAACTCTTTACATCTCCTTCCTACTATTCTTACTCCTATCTTACTTAAACTCCCACTTATGAACACCACTGAAGGTTCCTAATGTAGGTTTGCTATTTGCCTCCTGCACATCGGTTCGACAACTCAGGTCAGTAGGTAGGTTAAGATACAAATTCACTTACTAGCCCCCAATTACGAAACTATCGCCCCAAAAAAGTTGTGTTCAGTCTTTTCAAATGGACCCAATGGCGCCACACTTTTGCTCGTCTAGATCGCTCTTGTCGTCTTACACCGCTGTACACCGCTTCTACCTTTCATTCTGCGAAAGAAAACAAGTGTTCTCAATGCAGGCATAGATATTTCTTGGGCGAATAGTCATTATTGCAGTATTCCAGTTGCCGATAGGAAGCGATTGATGAGAGAAATACTAGTCAAGGACGACGCTCTGTGATGCTGGAACCAATCAGGCCTCAAATCTCGAGTACGAATTGACTGGATAAATGAAGTATCAGACTTGAAGTTTACTCTCCGAGCACTATGAATCATGATGTCCACGTTTTCAGTAACTTTGGGACATTTAGCCGATATAAGGTTCATGATGTATTGCTTTGTCAAATCCACTTCTAAAATGTCGATCTTGGCCATACTGTAAAGCTTTACGCCAAAAACTTTTGAGATGCTCTTGTTCTAGCATCTGGCAATCGATCAAGATAGTATGTCTCTGGAATCCGATAGTCGTCGAGATAGTTTTGCAAAATCCAAAATCCTATTGCTTCACAAAGCCAGTCGGAAGCACTTACAATAATCCTTATAGGGGATCAGGCAGTATTTGCGTGGTTAGAATCAGGTCGAAAGTACATTGTTAGACCAACACGATTGTTTTTTTGCACTAGAGAGTTTCCCCCGGTATTTGGTGAGCGTTGCGCAACAGTTTTAGTTAAAATCATTCGTGATATCTCATAAGATGGATGCATTCGTTGGCTTCAAAGCTGGGCCAAGGACAAAAATCACTGCGCCTGCATGTATTGGATTTCAATTGAAGTTTAGCTGCTGATAGTTTGCACACATATTCTCACTTATCAGCAGTTGGTATACAATCCAATGACCTATAATTTGTGGCCGCTCAACCTTGCTGTGCCACCCTTAACTTACTGTGCCCCTCTCGATTCACTAAACACATGGTTCAAGTTTCCAGGGTACTCTTCTGGTCTCGTTTAACGAACTCTTCTTTTATTTACATTTATAAAAGCCTTCAACACGCTTGTTCCAAGACCATTGCAAATCTTGTTTCCAACGCCCATCACTTCCACAGACCTCTCAAAAGTAATTTTTCACAATTCGAAATGGCTGAAAACGCAATCTCCTTTGACTTCATTATCATCGGTGGTGGAACCTCCGGGCTTGTTGTTGCCAACCGTTTGTCAGAGGATCCAACAGTAAATGTGTTGGTTCTTGAGTCTGGTAAAAACTACCTCGAAGATCCAAGAGTTGATATGCCCGCTGGTTGGCCCGCACTTTTGGGAACAGAGGCAGATTGGAATTTTGTAACTACACCACAGGTGAGTTGTTTCCTAGTCTAATAGATGCCATTCTGATAGCTCGTGGCTTTAGGAGTCGCTGGATGGCAGGGTTATGGGAATTCCCCAAGGACGAGCGCTGGACGGATCCAGTGCAATTAATTCGTCTTTTTTCATGATGCCATCTCAAGTGGGTATAGACGCATGGGCGTCCTTGGGCAATCCTGGCTGGGACTGGAAAGCTTTGGCACCATACTTTCGCAAATTTCATACGTTAACCACACCGTCGGAGGCTGATGTGGAGCGTCTTGGACTCCAGAATAATTATTCTGCAAGAATACCATCTTCTGGTCCTATTCAAGCATCATTTCCAGCCGCTCCTGAGAATCAGTTTCCAAATTTATGGAACGAAACTTTCAAAAACCTTGGCTATGGCTTTAGTGGTGACGTTTCTGACGGCACCACATTTGGACCATACTCAAATCCTGCTTCCGTTGATCCAAACTCTGGACAACGAAGCTATGCAGCGCGTGCTTACTATGAGCCTGCCATTCACCGAACCAATTTGGTCGTTCTTACTGAAGCCACTATCACCCGAATCATTCTGGAAGGAGAATCACTACCATTGATAGCAATGGGGGTTGAGTTCTCTCATGATGGGACCATTAAAATTCTAAAAGCTTCAAGAGAGGTCATTCTCGCGGCTGGTACGCTCCAATCTCCTAAGATTATGGAACTTCCTGGTGTCGGATCTCCTGAAATTCTCCGTAAGCATGGGATAACTATGCGCATTGAGAACCCAACGTGGGAGAGAATCTTCAGGATCACATTATTAGCGGCATCAGCTTCGAAGTCAATGATCGGGTTGAAACTATTGATGATCTCGCCCGAGGAAATCCAGAAGCTTTGGCAAAGTGATGAATGAATATATCACGTCACAGTCTGGACCATTCGGTCGTGCTGCTGTCATGTCTACCTCATTCGTACCTGTTGATGACTTCCAAACCAAGGAGGGTCGAGATGAGCTAGAAAATTTGCTGAAAGCATACCCATCATCTGCGAGTGATCGTCCTCACCACGAATTCGTCCGCTCCCTTCTTAGAAGCCGAGAGCAAGGCAATGGCATGATATTCATGTATGCTGCTCAAGGAAATTTTGGGGCTAATTTTCCAAAAGAGCTAGTTGTGGCTGATATGCCAGAGAATTTCGTCACGATAAGCGCTTTGCTATTGAATCCACTCAGCACTGGATACGTGCATATTTCTTCTGCAAGTCATGTTGACGCTCCTGAAATAGACTTCAAATTTCTCAGTAATCCCCTCGATCTTGAAGTGCTGGCTCGTCATCTTCGTTTCGTTGACAAGCTTGCAAAAACGGAACCACTTGCTTCGTTGCTCAAGCCCAACGGAAAACGCAACAAGCTATACACTCCCTGGAATGACTTGGACGAGGTTAAAAATACGTCAAGAAAACGGGCATGTCAAATTGGCATCCTGTTGGAACCTGTTCGATGTTGCCAGAGAACAGAGGAGGCATAGTTGACAACAACCTTATCGTGTATGGCACCAGTAATCTGCGTGTAGTAGACGCAAGTATTATGCCAATTGTACCTAGAAGTAACACCCAAACTGTCGTCTATACTGTTGCTGAAAGAGCTGCGGACATAATCAAGGGTATGAGTTGATCTGAGCATCGTTAAGGTTTTCACTTTCGTGCGGATCTCAAGAAATTGTTTTCTTGCCAGTCTCTGTAGTCACCATTTTTTTCTCCTAGATTCAATCAGTTCATCACTTCTAGACTTCTCAGTTCAAACTAGTACGCCTGGTGTATCAACAAAAATTGTTAGTGCGCTACTCCTTCAACGGATGATGTTATATTTCCACAATAGTATTCCGTGAGAGCTTTTCCGTAATCATGCTATCTTTGATTATGCTCATTGTGATCTGTATTTCAATGTTTGATCTGCTAAACTGATATTCAACGTAGTGCTTCCGAAGGTATCTTTTACGTTATTTGAGAAGCTTTTGGACTTCTTTCAAAAAATCTAACTTCTATCAAACATGTTGTAGAAGATTTTCAGCAGATGTGCTTTTCACGGTTAATTTCTTCTTCGGTCTGTACAGTATTCTCCTCATTATTTACACCAGCTTTTAGATGGCCTCAATGATATCAAAATTCTTCAAAGTTGATGTTTCGGATCAAATTTGATAAACAAAACTAGTTCAACGCATAAAATATTTGGGATTTCCTAAATCCTTTGATTGTTCGGTAGACTGTAGTCCGAACTATCGAACACCCTCCTCATGGTATGGGGGAATGTAGTACATGATATATATGACAATTGTCAGTGTAACTGAAGATCGCAGATCTCAGGCAATTCAGTATTTTGAACATGCTTTTCTACGGAACCAGACGAAGTTTGATTATGGAATGCATAGACATTCACGTAGAGAGAGTATTTAGTAACAAAGCTTCAAATTATACACAAAAAGGGCTTTTATACATTCTAAGTAACAAAATTCGCTCTGGTATACATCAAACTATTCTCAATAGCAAAGAGAAAACAATATGAAAAATCCAAATAAAAGTCTATAGATCCTAACCCAAAAATGAGACTTTGTTTGCTTTAGCCGAACCAGGTGTTATTGATATAGGTTGGTCGTACAAAATCATTCGTACAGAAGAAAGAAATTTGGAATACATGGTATAGTACAGTACCCTAGTACTCATCTAGCGCGTTGAAAAAGAGCAATGGTTGACACGAAAGACATCAAAACACAGACCAGGTCTCCGAGTGCTTAAAACTCGATTTGTTGAGCAAAGAAGTCCTGCATGAAACTAAATTTGTCATCGCTGGGAGTGAGGTAGGATGCTCCAGTGGTTTCTCCCAACCACATGACTTGTTTCGCATCGGAAGTGGTCGCAGGGAATTGGGCGAGACTTCCCCCATTAGGGTTGCCAGTCTTGATGAAGTTTGCCCAGTATCCGGACATTTGTTCTTGGAGAGCGTAATCTTGTTCGGTCCAGGTGAGGTTGTAGTAGGTGGGGATGTTGCCGAAAGCATACCATAATTCAGCACCGTGATAGACGCCCTCGGTTTGGTTGGGTGGGGAATGAGTGAAATAGTAGACGTAGACGTTGCTCTTGGCTCCGCCGGCATACCACGCTGTGGCCCAGTCCCAAGTTGACGTACGACTTAAATCGCGGTACATTTCGTTGCTCAAGGTGTTAGCGTTGGAGTCGTTGGAGGCGGGGTACAAGTCGAAGAAGCGGGTAGAAAGGTTGCCGAACATCTCGGTGTACTGGGTAGTGAAGGTGTCTAAAGTGAGGCCTGGCGAAGGACTAGAGCTGGATTCGTCGGCATTGTTTCCGGTCAAGATAGGGATATCAGAGTGTGCATTCAAGGATAATGATTGTCCATAGTTGTGGGGAAGAACATAACCGTCGATAACTGGGCGCCAAGCAGGGGGCTCCATGAAAGCACTCACATTCTCGAAAGCGGTACCGACGAGAACGGTATCGGAGTTGAAGTTGTATTCCAGAAGAGTTTCCATGCTGATGTTGCGCAGTTCAGCAATTGTTGTGACGTTTAAGGTCGATAGGAAGTCTACACCAGCTGCTTCTGCTGCGTCCTTGTCCCGGTGACTGGTAGCCAGAGTGTATGTCTCGGGGTCATGAACACCTCGGGCACCACTTTCTGGGATACATCCGACAATCATTCCCTCGGTCAATGGGCTGTACATCATGTCCAAAGCACTAGCAGATCCAGCAGATTGACCACCAACAGTCATGTGATCTGGATCACCACCAAAAGCTGCGATTTCCGAACGAAGGAATGTTAAAGCTTGGATCTGATCCAAGAGACCGTAGTTACCAGAGGCGTTATGGCCCGACTCAGCAGACAGATCAGGGTGAGCAAGGAACCCAAATGGTCCCATACGGTAGTTCAAGGTCACAACCACAATATCCTTGGATGCGAGGTGAGTACCATCATAAGTTGGCACACTTCCAGACCCAAGCTCAAATCTTCCTCCGTAGATCCACACATAGACTGGGAGCTTCGAGGTCGCTGTGGCATTGGCGTGCGCCCAGACATTCAGATACAAACAATCTTCCGAAATAGCTGTATTGCCTGAAGTAAAAATGCCAACCTCGCTAGCACCTTGTGGACAGTCGGCGCCGAAGGTAGTTGCGTTAAGGACGCCGGACCAGGGGGCAGGCGAGGTAGGTGCAGTCCATCGCAATGCATCAGTAGGAGGAGCAGCGAATGGTATACCCTTGTAAACATTAACATTGCTGTTAAGTTCGGAAACACCACCTTGGAGTGTACCGTAAGAGGTGGTTACTTGGCGGTTGGCGCGGCTATGAATGGTGGCTCCGGAGACAAGACGACTGGCTGCGAGACCAGCGAGGAGAGGGAGGTAAACCATTCCGAGGAAGATACTAGAAACTTTATGGGAGGGTTGAATGGACAGAGAACCCCTGGGTAAGATGGGAACAGGCGAAATGAAGAGAGTGACGCTGATCAATTATTCAAAAAGAAAGTGGGAAGTACACAATGAGATTTATGGAGTGAAGAACGCAAATACGAAAGACATTTGGACATATATATATGTGTGTGTGTATATATATGTCTGTATGGATATGGACTTCGCGTTTGTGGGTGTTCATCTACCTAATTACTCGGCATTTGCGATGGAAACCCTGAAGGCATAGCTCTTCTCGAGCCTCCATAGCCGCAAAGCGTTATTGTCACGAAGATTACGCGGCAACGCATTTTTCATGGAGAACCAGATCTGACTAAAGATTCCTCCTGTAATAGCTGACCGAGATTGTTCTTTTTACGGGGCAAACCCGTAAACATTGAACATTTATTGGGGGGAGTGGCAGGCGGGCAATGACGAATCTTATACAAGTGCCGAAACGTCCGAGTAGGGATCCCGTAAATAAAGTTTTGCATCCGAGTGGTCCGTGTGCACAAGATTTCCGAACCAAAAACACACTGTTATTAATATGTAACCTCATGTACCGTACCGGCTTTACTATGAACTTATTTTTGGACTAGCTTGGTCTATTCGTTCTATTTCTACCAGGAGAATTTGTCCCCCAACGCATAATTGCTATATTATTTTATATTACTTTGGTATTCTCTAAGCCTCCTTCTCCATCATGTCACGCGTCTGACCAAATCGAAGATACTACATCAAATTCTCATGTATAAGGCTTCTCTCTTAGTCTTTCCCGTTAAAACGAGCTTGGTGGGTTTCAGTGAAAGAGGTGAGGTTTGTTGTGTTACCGATGGTCGACAGTTGAACGATGTGAAATTAAGTA
The DNA here is from genome assembly GCA_004786275.1 of Botryotinia convoluta. NCBI lineage: Eukaryota > Fungi > Ascomycota > Leotiomycetes > Helotiales > Sclerotiniaceae > Botryotinia > Botryotinia convoluta. The sequence goes on along the minus strand of PQXN01000072.1, from coordinate 85,724 downwards.
TACGATAGCAGCTGGTGGATTTGAGTGTGTTCAATTTATGATGGAGAACTTCCCTCGGCGAAATTCCAATGTTGTAGAATGCGAATTCATCAGAAAATCTTTCCATGCCATGCATCATCAAGAACTGGACGCAAAGCCTTACTACCTCAAGAATGATTTATACAACACCATACAATTCTTGTGCGCGTCAACGAGACTGGCTCCCGCTGTTTTCTAGAGTAAAAACATGTGTTCGTCAAGATGCAACTTGCGCTAAGCAACCATTCGTATGCAAATGAGATGATGATCTTCATAGAGAGGATATCGGGACCGAAAGCCCATCAGCGACGGATGGATAGTTCCACCCTTCTCTGAGAGGTCTGGTGTTGGACCTGTTGTACTTATACTCTTGCACAGTATATCTGATTGATTAGATCATTGTTTCCCAAGTTTCACTTATTCATTCACTAACTCGTCTTCCTCGAGTGCTTTGTTTTGATAATGCGTCTTTTCTCGTCTGTTCTTGCTCCACTAGGAGCGACAGTCGTTGCAGCACAAAATGCTACTGTCTCTTCCTCAATGCCACAAGTTACTTTAGACTATTGTACCGTTCAAGCTGCTGCTGCAAATCTCTCGGCTGGTATCTATAAGTACCAAAACGTCCGATTTGCTGCTGCTCCCTTGGGTGATCTTCGATTTGCTGCTCCTCAATGGCCACCAGTTGAGACTGAGGTTAACGATGGCACACTTGCCGCATCAAATGTTGCATGCACCACCGCTGAGGATTGCTTGTTTATGGATATCTATGTACCAGCAAATGCTACAGGAAAGAAGCTTCCTGTTTTGCAATGGACTTATGGGTAAGTGATGTTCCATACTTGCTACTAGAGTATACACCGATGAATACTAACGAAAGATGTATCTAGAGCTGGAGCAAACAAATCTCATACTACACCCGAAGGTCTCTATGATCTTAGCAAAGACTTCATCTTCGTCACCTACAATTACCGAGATGGCATTGCGGGTGTTGCTAATGGACCAACCTTTACTCACGAAGGAGGCGCCACCAATGCTGCTGTTCGTGATACAGAACAAGCCTACAAGTGGACTCGCAAGTACATCAGTGCTTTTGGAGGTGATCCAGATAATATCGTTGCTTTGGCTTTCTCGGCTGGTTCCTCGCAGACGCTTGATCAAATCACCCGTTATGGAGGCAATGCTGAGCGGCTCTTTGCTCGCGCTTACCTCACTTCCCCAGGTACAGTCCCTGGTGCTGGTCACCAGCAAGCCGAGGCTTTCTGGCAAAATGTCACGACTACTGTTGGTTATAATGGTGGTGGTTTAGATTGTATGCGTGCAGTCAATTACACAACTCTCAACACAGCCATCACCGATGTTATATCTTTATATTCATACACATTGCAGCCACGAGTCGATGGTGATATAATTAGTGATACATGTAGGTTCTTCCATCAAAACTTTTTTCTTTTCAATTCTTGATTTAAAATTGACAAATTGCTGAACGATGTTGTATTCTAAAAACAGACGAAGCGGAATTCTACGCTGGTCACTACAATTGGACCGGACCATTAGTCATCACACACGAGCTTCACGAGAAGAACAGCGACGTTACAAGCGGTATCAATAGCACCGCTGATGTTGCCGATAAAATACGCATGTACTTCCCTGGGATTACTGACACTGTCATCAACGAAATCCTCGCTCTCTATCCCGAAAGTGATTACGCCTCTCCTGGACTTCGCTTCTCAGACATAGAGCAAAGCTTCGAATTGACCTCACACAATTTAGCTTTGACCAACGGTCTCCACAACCAAACGTGGAATGCAATGGTTGCATTGGGTGAAGCTACTCATGGTACTGATCAGGATTATTACTGGTATAGCACGTACGCTCTCTCTGGGGATATTCAGACGAATCCAGTCAATGCCACCACAGCGCGGATTATGCAAAAGTATCTTTTGTCTTTCGCATTGACTGGCAATCCTAACACTCTTTGGCCAAATGACAAAATGGAATGGCCTTTATACAATACCAGTGCCAATGGTGTGGAAATTGTTTTCAATACAAGTATTTACTTGCAAGCGGATTCTTTAGCCAACGCCAAGTCTCGTTTCTGGAATAAGGCTTTGTGGTACTAGGATCTTGAATGCTTTTCTGCAGTGTATAGTATAGATAGATGACACATCAAAGTCATAAGCTCAGAGAATTTCATCTTCATTAGCTACCGACGGCAGTCTTGATTGACGCGCTTCAGACTTTAGACAATCATATACTATAAAAATGTTACTAGAAAATGCTTTTGCCCCATATTTTAAACTGGTGCCTTGAATTATTCGAACACTATTCTGTTGCCCTTTAAGCTTTTGAAGTCTTCAACTTATCACGAAGCGAACAGACAGGCAAGGTAACAACCGGGGTGTAACGAAATGTATGCCCAATTCCGAGAAGAACTTCAACTCCCGAAGGAATTCCTTCGAAGCCATAATTCTACGAAAAGTTTTTAGATCGCAGTGATTATCTTCGTAAGTTAAACAGGAACGGAGAATGAAAGTTGTGATTTTTGTCGTCTCAGTGATTTTCAACGTTGAGAAGAATATCCGTACTGAGCAGGCAGACAAACGCATGGGGTGTTCAGACCTTTCCGGCCAACTCCCTCAATTTACTGTGAGCAGTAGAGGACGATTCAGGGGACGATTCAGGGGATGAGGAAGAGTATTCGCTTATCTATGAGACGTGGAAAAATGAGGTTGGTAGAAAACTTTATGTCTTCTTTCTATTCTCATGGCAGATCAAATTGAGGTATTTTAATACAAGCATAGTTTTTGTTCTATCCATTTTAGATACGATCAAACTTCCATTCTAGTGCACTAAAGGATACCTCATTTCGCACTTACTTACATCGTTACTCAAGATGTACATAATATCTTGTGTACTAAAGAAATGATGCTGAAAACGCTCGTTTAAAATCAACATCACCGTGGCTTGCTTTGGAATTAAATTTTGCAGAAAGAGCCAGTTCTAGGCTCTCAGAAATGCTTACTAACCAATCAAATGCAATGAAGCCCTAAAAGGAAGGAGGGTAGAATTGAATAATGACGTCGAGACTCGAGATATTTTCTCATGAAGAGTTTTGTTGCACATCTACATCTTTCATTTACAAGGCCCACCCTGACAGGCGTGTAAAGTGGGCAATTGTAGGCGTACTTGATTTCATTAGGTTTAATACTACTAGGTAGGTCGTGCGATCTTGACGACAGATACTCCGTGGTCTATCCAGTACTATTGGAATTTCATTCTTGATGGGAATGAGCACAGGGTCTACTATCTTTGCTATCAATACCGCCTGAACTTTGGCAGGTATCTTCTTCCTGTCAAATGAAGAGGAAGGTTTTGTATTTTAATTTACTGAATATGAGGATTAAAAGCTATACCGCACTTTTCTCATAAGAATAACCTCCTGCAATGGTGCAATCCCCCAAGCATTCAACACCGCCCGAGACTAACATTTCAGATGAAAGAAATTTATGTGTAAGCTAACCAGGAATACAACAATATCTGTGGAAGCCCTAGAGAGGTGTATACTAACCCCACAGTGAGCTTAAAAGAAGAAGCGGGGCCGGAAGATTGGGTTGACCAATTTCATTTTGTGCCTCGAGAGATGTTGAGTAAATGTATGAATCGAATTCTTTCGTTGATATTTTAATTGATTGGAGGGAAGACCTCACAATTGCATACATCCGTTCAGGCACCAGAATATCATGCTGTTCGAGCAACCCAAAGGATAAGGTATCTTGAATCATCATTGAAGATCTTAACGCTACGAAATAAAGTACAGCCTGGCTGCTCGCTAGCTTCATCAAAACTTGCTATCTCTCAACTCTAATACATCGAATGACAGCTTTAGTACAATGCACTAAATAAAATGTAATATGCAATCTGTACTTGATAAATCTCCCTCGTTTCTCCTTTCATTCTTCTCTCATTTGCACCGACAGATATATGATTAAGACAATGCTTGCTTTCGATGTCCCGACCATATATCAACACGTTTCTTGCCATATATACCTATATCTGAAGCCATATCGAACATACATACATGCATAGATTTGTAGCACGGCCGTATAGCTCAGCCAAATCATATGTAGACGATGCAAGTCCTGTGCATTGTGAGATTGCAATAGTTGGTTCTAATAAACTTTTTCAATAGCACTGTTACTATCCGATTAAAACTCCGAACCAACAAGTTTTGTTATTCGTCAACATGAAGAAACTCTTTACCAGCTATAAAGTCTCCAGTATGTGGAACATCTTCAAAGCAAAGAAGAAGTCCCCCGGAGAAAAAAAGCCTTTCGAAGAGATAAAATTCGAAACGACCCCCGTACATGGCATATACAAAACCGACAAAACTGGAAGAAGATTTCTCGTTGCCATCCAACCAATAATCAGCCGAAGAGACAGCGAAGGTATATTTCAAGTCGTTCCTACCAGTGCTTCTCCCAATATTTCCTCTGATCAACCCTCTTCCACAAATAGTGAGGCTAGCGAAAGCCTCCCCGTCGAACAAGTCGCTGCAGGCTACAGCTACCTTCGCGATCAACTTGAGGTACAATACAGTGAGATTTTGGATCGTTGGATGTTTAAGGGCGAGCTAGAAAAGCGATATATCTGACCCGTCGAATGCGACGGACAAGCGGTCCACTTGTTTCGCCTCGACAACCCCGCCATCTATGTTGTCGTTGCAAAAGAAAATTTGGGAAAAAGTGGATTGCCATCCTTAAGGCCCAAGGCACCTAAAGACCATAAGGGTATCAATGAAGATCTCTGGTATCGCAACTACCATAATGGCGCCTTCAGAAAGATGGAAGATGACGAGGCGGCAAAGGCACGACAGGAAATGGCGGAGAAGAGACATGACGCTTGGTGTGAGACGGGGGATCAACCTTATTTGAAGATCCAGAGGTATTTGCAAAGCACTATTTCTTTTACTACACCTTTTGCAAATTGATTTGAATGGTATATATTGGGAGTGGATATTTAAAGTTGTTTGAGCGTCTCATGGAAGCAAAGATATCCTTTTCTTTATGCCAACTGGGCATAATGTCATTTTATTGCAGATTACGGCTGCACTCGCAGATATACCAATTGGAAATCAATTTGACGACATCAATGTTATCTCACGAAAATAATACACGACCACGAATCCACCTGATCATCGAACTTCAGATGAACAATCAGAAGGCTTCTAGGCGCCCCTAATTGTTAGCAGCCAAGTTTCATCTTGAATCCGAGAATGAGCTTTATCCTCAAACAGACATCAGACGGAATGGAATCTTCAGATGAACTTTACAAACTGCGCCGAAACACCACAAAATTTGAAGGAACAGGATTCATGATGAAATACAATCATTCCGAAACGTCCACTCAATCCAGAACGTCTCGATAAACTTCCGACGTCAAAGTTATAGTCGTACCCACAAAAGAATCCATTCAACCAACAAGAATGTGGCATTGATGTTTGGTGCTCAGATTGAGCGGAAGATACTTGCGTAAGCTTCCCGAGTCGATTTTTCTTACGAGGTTTTCGACTTTACCAGATATTTGGAACATTTCAGTCCTCATCTCTTACTAAGAACGATACTCGTGGATGCCATCCATCCTAGATTGTCAGCATTATAACAATCAACAATGGCATTGCTGAAGCATGAAGATGTACCTATTATTAGGGGTTTGCCGGCATCAACAGGGATAAAGAATGCCGTTAACATGGTTACCATGAGGATCTCCATCGCGCCTACAGTATGTATTACTTTACTGGCACAGCCTGCGCCTTGCTGAAATTAATCTCCTGTAATGCTGGATATAAATTTCATTATGCAAGTCCTGTCCGATAACTATTGACCCCTCTTCAATTAAATACAAAGTCGACTACTTTCGTCGTATGGTCGCACAGTTGCACAGTCGAAAAACAGAGTTTATATTTACCAGTTTAGAGTTGTACCCAACAACACCTGATACTCATCACGTCAAATCACGAAGTCACACAGCTACCTCACCAATACATTGTCTTATGATCATAGTACAACATACGACGAGCTCATGTCGGCAACTATAACTTTAACGATGGCGCAGACGTCGGGAATTGAATCTGCATGTCCTAATTGTGGAATGGCTCTACCGCACAACAGTTCGCAGATTGCAGCTGATGCGCAGAAAGAGATTGAGGAACTACAAGCTCAAGTAAAGTTACTGACGGATAAAGCGACCGCTGCAGGTAGGCTTTTCTTTATAAACCTTTGATCTTCTAGTGCTAACGATACTGCCAGTGGATAAATGGGCAGACTACGAAGACGAAATCCAATCACTTAAAAGGGCGAACTACCAGCAAACTACAGAACCTCAGCGCGCAACAACACCAACACAAGGGCACACTGAAGACCGACTTGGAAGCCCGAGTCGTTTCTCATATCTGCCTGTCCAGAATCGACTTTCTTCTCTGCTATCTCGCAAGTCCACGCCGAATCTACAAGCTCAGCAACCGCCAACGCCGCCAACGCCTTCTACAACAGAGTTAGTAGCTGCCTTGACAAGGGAGCAAGGGTTACGACAGGCTGCGGAGGGCAAATTAAATGAATCCAGTGTCGAACTGGAAGAACTGACGGCACAGCTATTTACACAAGCCAATGAAATGGTTGCTACGGAACGAAAGGCAAGGGCGAAACTCGAAGAGCGAGTTGAAATTTTGGAACGAAGGGATGGAGAAAAGAGAAAACGACTGGAAAGGCTTGAAGGCGCAGTTCAAAGGATTGAAAGAGTCAGGGGTCTTTTGGCACCGGGACGATGAGAAGAGAAAACACGACGATACGACTAAATGCATTAGGATAAGACAACGCGGAGCACAGATTATGGAAAAGGGGCTACGGAGTTATGTGCGTATGCGTCAGAAAGTCGCAGTTTCGAGTCATGCAAAGTCATCCCAAGAGAAAGAACGATTTATAAGCCCCGAGATATCTTCGGCAGCAATAATGGCACAGATGTCAAGGTCTCAATACCATTCCCAACCAGCGAAGTTCCCTCCTACCGAGCCACGGCCACAAAGCAGTTGTCCTTCTCGTCCAAGACTTCGCGATGTATACAGACCAGTGCATTTAGCTGAGGCCTCAGAAATGGAAATTTGGCTAATAGATCTATGGAAAGACTTCCTGCTCGAACCTACGCCTTACCTGGTTTTATCTGCTACCCTCTACTTGGGCCTCTTTATAATATTATTGCAGTATTATCCGACCATCTTGAATATTGCTTACTTTCTTATTCAGCTCATACCTTGGGATGACGATTTTGGAGCACCGGGCTATCAATTCTGAGTGTACCTTGAAATGCATTTGTTTGGAGCGTCTTAGATATGATACCCTACTTGTATATATTTTTCTATACTTTTTAATACCTGCCAGGTGGAGGTAGATTAGTATCCACCATTAATGTTAATTATCTTCAAATCAGTATATATCACAATTGCAATCATGTATAGCAAACATCAGATGATAGAAGGCGAAGCTGGTGGTATCTCATTCAACTTGAGGGAATCTCATCGCTATGTAACGCCAGCAAATCTTGAGCAAGCAACCCAACTACCCATTTTAAGCACCTTACTTTCCAATGGTCAAAAATAGTCTATCACCCACATCCCCCAAACCTGGTTTAATCATGCCCTTCTCATTAACCTCCTCATCCACACCTGCACACCAGATCTCCGTCCCCTCAGGCCACTCTCTAGCTGCGTTTTGCAAGCCCGGTAATGCAGCCAACACGCTCAGTACAATGATTCTCTTGACACCCCATTCCCTCAATGTACGAATGGCAGCAGCACAAGTTCCTCCTGTAGCAATAACGGGGTCGAGCAGAATTGCAAGTTCAGAAGCGGAGGAGTTGGGGGTGTTGGAGGGAGATGATGCGGCGGGTGCGTGGTAGGGAAGATTGTTGTAATATTCGACGGGCTCAAGAGTAGTGGGTTCACGGAAGAGTCCAAGATGATGGATTGGGGTTGGGGAGGGAAGGAGGGTTTGGAGAGCTTCGACCATAGAAAGACCGGAACGGAGAATGGGGATTAGGGAGATAGAAGCGGGTGTTATGGTAGTTGTTGTATAGGTGTATCCGATGGGTGTTTTGGCCTGGTGTAGTTTGTTAGTTTGGTTGTGGGGGTGAGATTGATAGATGAGGGGGAGGGAAGATAGAGAGGAGGAATGAATGAATAAACATACAGTTGGACCTTTAGAAACGGTAAGTCCAGCGGCGGTAGCTTCACATCCTATTATCAATGAGATTTCATTAACAAGAGCTTTCGTTTCGCGAGTATTAGCTTCGCTGGATCGTAATTGTGAGAGTTTGGCTTGGAGACATGGATGGGTGGAGATGTGAACGTTAGGTGGGATTGATTCATTCATTTTTGAAGCTTCGCACAATTATTGTTCAAACTGTGAAGATGTTGTGGATACTTTTGTGATATTGATCAAGTACACAAAGTCAATGATAGAAGTGAAGCTTTATATTCCTTTGTTCATAGAAGAGTGGACGTTGATGACTGCTTGCTGTTCGCAAGCTATGTGTTATGTATTCACACCTGCAGCTAGAGGCCGAGCCCAACCGCCCACATTTTATCAGTGGAACCCGGACCTTATCAGTCGAATCGCAAACGGGCGGTCCCCGAGTAGATCTCACATCAATCTAACTTTAAAAAGACGGCAACTACTTACCATGTTACTAGGTGACGTCGGAATTTTCCCTTCAATAATGGGATTTAGATAATATCAATAGAAGTGTCACGGCCTTGGCATACAATTGGATAATGCCAATGGAGAATGCAGGTACCAAAGATACTGGAAATGAGTCTTACGACATCAAGGCCAATTCAACCCACTCGAAGTCAATAGACAGACTATCGCAAGATCGACGCGTGCGGGAGGCGCAAGATGCGGGATATGATCCACCAAAGAGTTATTCTCGACTCGATAAAAGCACTGCGCCGGCGCCGAGACAAAACACGGATGGAAACCAATTGAGACAAAGTCAACCTCTAGGACATACGAATAGTGGAGAGCAAGAAGCACGCCGTCGCGCAAGTCGAGCTTCTAAAACCGTTAGCGATTACGATATTCCAAATGATTATGCCAATCTAGATGAACTTGCCACACCATCGCCAGTGGAGAATCCCCACGAAGTTCCGACATATCAACACAAATCTTTAGAGGAGGTTAAAGACGAAGAGCAAGAATACGAACAGGATCGTAGAAGACAAGAGCAGAGTAAACGAGATAGTGTTGCTAGAGGAGAAAGGTCACCGGAAGAGGAGAAGAAAAATACCAGTTTCCCAAAGGTCTCAAAATTCGCGACAAAGTTATATACCATATCCTATCTAATTCTATTTTCAATATTTGGGACATTGGCTAGACTAGGTCTCCAAGCCATTACCTTCTACCCCGGAGCTCCCATAATCTTCAGCGAGCTATGGGCAAATGTCGGAGGAAGTCTATTCATGGGATTTCTAGGTGAAGATAGGATGTTATTTAGAGAAGAATGGGGAACCGCTACCTACCACCACAAAATTCAGGAATGGAAAGCCAAAGTCAAAGATGAAGAAAATACAGGCTCACTAGCTGTAGAACAACATCCCGATTTACAAGCTGCCAAAAAAGCACATGCTGCGACTAAAAAGACCATTCCTTTGTATATAGGTCTTGCAACGGGATTTTGTGGTAGTTTTACATCCTTTTCATCGTTTATTCGAGATACTTTCTTGGCGCTTTCAAATGATTTGCCGAGTCCCCTCAACCACCCTCAGGATTATAGTCCGATTATGGCTAGTACAACCAGTACTGTGAGTCGGAATGGAGGATATTCGTTTATGGCGACGTTAGCTGTTATCATTACGACTGTCTCATTATGTTTGGCAGCGTTATTTTTCGGCGCTCATCTTGCTATATTTCTGGGACCATATACACCGAGTTTATCATTTCATAAGTCTTGCAAGTACCTAGACCCTTTTGCGGTATTCTTAGCGTGGGGTTGTTGGCTGGGTGCTATATTTTTGGCTATTTTCCCACCCGATAGAAATGATGCACCGCCTGAGATATGGAGAGGTCGCGCGGTCTTTGCCCTCATATTCGCACCTATAGGCTCTTTAGCCCGTTTTTACGCTTCTCTTTACTTGAATGGCAAAATCTCTTCATTTCCACTTGGAACGTTTGCAGTCAATATGTTTGGGACGGCAATGATGGGTATGGCCTATGATTTACAACATGTACCTTTAGGAGGTGTAATTGGATGCCAGGTGTTACAGGGGATAGAAGATGGGTTTTGTGGATGCTTGACCACGGTTAGTACGTGGGTAGTGGAGTTGAGCTCGTTAAGGAGGAGTCATGGTTATAGATATGGGTTGGCGAGTGTAATTGGGGGGTTGGCCTTGATGGTGGTAATTATGGGGAGTTTTAGGTGGACGCACGGGTTTGAGAGCTTGGTGTGTACGCATTAGAAGTTTGTTGCTGGAGGGTATAGAGATGTTAATTAGATAATGTTTGTGGTTAATCTATGAGTAGAATTTGTTTCACTACTCAGGTGGTTTGTGTACAGTTCAATATGCGCTAGGACGTGTATAAAACGCGATTCGAACAGAATTGAACGATGTATGAAGTTGTGGCAAAAGGGCTTCATTGCATAGGTACCTGTCTGAAACTCCCGAAGAATGCCTTCAACCAATAGACAAAACTATAATTTATTAGCAAACTTCACGGAAAGAGCCGTAATATAGTGTTTGAATGTGTGGAGAAAAACAAATAGTTTTGCGAGACACGAGGAAGTCGAGAACTGGACTTTATGAACACGACTGTACATATCAATGGGAGAGACCTTATGGAGCTCGAGGATATACGAAAAGTATGGGGAAATTTGAATCACGAATGTTTTACCCGAACGGCTGGCTGAGATGTGGCTGCTGGCGGTATTAATTTGGCTGTCCAAGGATGATTTGAATCCTCTTTTTGCAGTTAGCACGGCCTTTGTTTGTGATGAATACGCCATGGTTGGTAATATAGATGTTCTTGCTTTACGAGGTTTAAAATATATGGAAGTTGCCGTTTAAGGTGTCCCGTTAGGCGTTCCCTAGTTTCTTGATGGGTTTAACCACATATGTTATTCAATATGTTGAAGGAAGTTTGGAGAAGGAGCCCTTTTATACATTGGCTTCGGATTGTAGATGACATAAGATCTATATAAGATGATAGATTCTTACCCTTTCATTCTTCATGGAATGTAGTCGAGGAAAAGGAGAGTTCACCCCTGACATTGACATTTCAGACATATCCAACTCTTTTCAGATGCTTTCACAACAGCTCATAGATGATCACATCATCATGTCAATCATTGAAAATATACCCCCCAGATCCCTCATAATCGTCACAGTTCTCGGTATATTAACCTACCTCCTCTTAAACTTCCTATGCTCCGTCTGTGATCCCCTCGAACCTCCCATGGCCAAAACACGCATTCCATATATCGGTCACATCCTTGGACTTGGACGACGAAAACTCGACTACTATGTTGATCTCAGCCAGAAAACACGTCTCCCAATCCTTACAATACGTGTCCCAGGCGCCAAAATGTATATTGTGAATACACCCGAGTTAATCCAGGCTGTTCAAAAACTACCTAAAAAACTTGCGTTTCCGCCTATTTCGGCGAAATTCGCAAATCGACTTTGTGGAGTTAGTAGGAAAGCGAGGGATGTATTGGCGGTGAATGTTAATGGAGATGAAGGGGATTGGGGGTTGAATATGGAGGCGACGCATGCTATGAAGAGGGCGACAGCGCCGGGACCAGGCTTGGATGGCATGAATAGGGTTATGGTTGGGATTGTTGCGGAGAGCTTGGATGGATTGATTGAGGAGGGGAAGGAGAATGTGGATATTGGACTTCATGCGTGGTTGAGAGGCTTGATTACGATGGCAACAACGGAATCGGTTTATGGACCGAGAAATCCTTATAGGGATGTGAAGGTTCAGGATAGTTTTTGGTATTTCTCTCTGATGACTTGTGTGAAGTGTTGAAGACTAACCATCGCGTTAGGGAGTTGGAGAGTCAGATGATGAGATTGCTGATCGGAATACTGCCCTCTATCTTTGCTCGCAAGGGGATTACAGCACGAAGAAGAGTTACAGAAGCTTTCGAATCATATTACGCAGGAAGTGATTTCAAGGATGCTTCTCTGCTTGCAAAAGCTCGTCTAGAGGTCAATGTCAAGCATGGTGTTCCAATTAAAGATGTTGCTAGATATGAAACTGTTATTGGAGTTGCTATTATTGTCAATACCGCACCTGCTCTATTCTGGTTAATATTCTTCATCTTTTCGCACCCTGAACTCCTGGAAGAAATTCGTGGTGAGATTGAGGCAATTGTGGAAACAAGCTTGAATGAAGATGGAATTTTGATACGAAGTCTCGATATTACGAATGTGAAGACAAAATGCCATCTTCTACTATCGACTTATCAGGAAACCCTTCGTTATCGATCTGCCGGGACTTCAGTACGGATAGTCATGGAAGATACTTTGCTCGACGATAAATGGCTATTGAAGAAAAATTCCGTCATTCAAATGCCTGGTCGTGTTATCCATATGGATTCCAAAATCTGGGGACCAGACGTTGCAGACTTCAATCCTCGACGATTTCTCAAAGACAAAAATGTCAAACGTCCCAACCCAGCCGCATTTCGTACATTTGGTGGTGGAACCACTTTATGTCCCGGCCGTCACTTCGCTACGAATGAAATATTGGCCGTCGTTTCGATGTTTGTGATGCGGTTTGATATGAGGCCAGTTGAAGGAAAATGGAAATTGCCAAAATCTGATAATACGAATGTGACTACTGTGATAATGGAACCGGATACAGATATTGATGTAGTAGTATCTCAAAGGAAAGAGGTTGGGAATGGAAAGTGGAAGTTTAAGTTGTCGGACTCTAAGACCATAGCTTCGGTGGTTGCTGAGGATCGTGTTGATTCGTAATATGCTGCACCGAGTATTGCTACTCGTGTGAATTGCCGATCATTGCTTGTTTTTGATGACGTCATTATTTTGCATAGGTAGTTATGTTATACTTTCTTTTTGGGAAATTAGCATCCAAGCGAATTGTGTATTCAATGGCATTTCTAGTGTCTTAAACTGTTCATTCCCATGTTCGAATCTTTTTGGAATTCTTTGCTTCGACATTGCTAACTTTGATCAAGCCAACAGATTGTGGAGTACTTTGACCGCAGTTTTGCATCTAATTCCTAAAATCTCCGTTTATTGTAACAAATTCATGCGTGATATCACACGTCCAATAAACAGCTTCCTCTCCCTTCCCACCCCCATCATCCCTCAAATTCACAACCACTTCCACGTCCTCTTTTTCCATGAGCCCCTTAACCCTCAACTCATCAACTTCCATCAGCTTTCCCCGCTTCACGAAATTCAGTTCCTCAGTACCGTCAACTGGCACAAAGCTCACAGATGTTAATTCGCGGTTGATGATCCCCTTGCCAGCGAACTCTGTATCCATCAATGAGTAACCTAAAGCAGCTAAGACACCTATAGGATTCGGATCTTTGCCATAGACCCCCATTTTGAAAAGGACAGAACGCGCGATAACGGATGCAATGTGTTTACCTGCTGGGTAGGTCGGCGCGCCTCGTACTCGTATTGTAATAAATTTAGTTGCGCCTTCCCCATCCCTTACTACCAGCTTTGCGAGATCAGCCATGAACTCAATGAAAATCTTTTGGAAAGCGACAAAATCTTCGGACTGAGATGCCGCCAATGTATCAAAGTCGATTGGGGAATGTTTAGGTGCAGCCGCACCATTGGCGAACATAGTAACCATATCGTTAGTGCTTGTATCTCCTTCAATAGAGATGCAATTGTAACTCTTATCAGCTGCCGTACTTAAGAGTTGTTGAAGAGCAGGAGGCGTAATGGGTGCATCGGTACAAACTATACCAAGTGTGGTAGCCATGTTTGGATGGATCATTCCGGCGCCTTTAGTGATGCCCGCGAGAGAAAATTTGGTGTTTGGTAAAGATGGGAGAGTGAAGGTGCGGGATGAGAGTTTAGGGAAGGTGTCAGTTGTGCAGATGCCCCTGGCGGCTTGTAGCCAGTGATTATGAGTGGTACCCATATTCTGATGGAGTTTTGGGAAGCCTTGGATGATGTCATCAATAGGGAGTCTGTGTAAAATTAGTGAGTGAAGGATAACCGTGTGAGAAAGCTTACCGCTGGCCACCCATACCTAGGTCCGAGTAATTTAGTCAGTTCATTGTTCTCGTGCATAGGAAGGAATTGAAGGAGCCAAGTATTCAATAATATTCACCATCCAGGACAATGAAGGTGAGCAATCCTCTAGAACAATAACTTGCCTGTATGCATAACCATTACCGGGTCTTTCCCCTTCCCATTCCCCTCACCCAATACCATTCCCGCCCCCTCACTCATCTTTCTTGAATCCTCTAGCCCTTTCTCACCCGTGAGTAAATTTGCACACCACGAATTTGCAACTACACCTCTTACCCCCCTTCCCCGACTTTCCTTTATTAACTCCCTAGTAACAAGTACACTGGGAGCTGGAAATTCATTCTTTGTAAGAACAGCAGCTCCACATGTCTCCCATTGCTTCTCGCTCGTCACTAAAATCAAGTCTGGCTGGGATAAGCCAGATGGTTTGATCCCAACATTTGTACTGCCGATTAAAAAGCCTTTAGGGTAGGTGCCAGATGTTGGAACGAAACGCTGTTTGGAAGCAGGAATGGGGGAATTTCTAAATGAGTCAAATTTGGTAAATGAGCGGTATTGGATTTTGACCTGCAGAGGCTTCTTGCGGAAACACGTGGCGACAATCTGAGAAACTCGATACATGATTGTAGCTGTAATTGAAATAAAAACAAAATATACTTGTGAGTCCAAGGACAAAAGGTACCTAGGTAAGGTAGTAGACAGTTTGATGATTTCTATGACTCCCATCCCAAGTACTGGTAGCCGAGATCCACTAAGATCGTGTGATAAGCCACATTCTATATCTCAGAATAATTTCTGGGAATAATACTTTTATAGATCGAAAAAATTCCATAAATACCTACCTACCTGGAAACAGACGAACGTACCTCACTGCTGTGAATTAGAGATGTCTGGTTGTAAACGAGCATTCTGTACGCTTTTAACTGACAACAATTTTAAACGAAAAAAATGCGGTGAAATCAATGAGTGTCTGGCTGCAGATCGAATCATCGAGTAGACCGCTCATAGACAAACAATTTTTTGCGAAATATGTGTGGCTAGAGAAGATTAACGTCGACAAAGTAACGCTTGGTACCTCAGCTGGCTCAGCAAGTAGCATATCAAACTCGAGGAAACCGGTTGACTACTTTAATTGAGCTCGTCAGATTGTTGCGGATATAACCCATTATTTGGGAAACTTATCCTACATAAGAGACTTCATTATGCATGCAGTCGGTCAATCAGGTACGTACCTGATACGACTTCAATATGTATTGCTGGCCCGGGTAACAGTAGCACAACGTATATCTCGCAATAAAGTCGGTTATGATGTGGTTGGTCATTGACATTGATGCACCTCCCTTATCCGGTAAAGTGGGACTAACGTTATACCATAAAAGGCAACTCAAAAACAAAATCCCCTGCCGTGTCTGAGCCCCCCCCCATCGTCCCAAGCTCTTTCCAAGAACATCCCCGCACGGATTCAGCATCTCGAATACACGCAATTCGCCTTTTCTTTTACCATTACTCAAGTACGAAAGATATACCAAGCTTTGAGTAGTGGCTCAGATGCCGGATAACTGTTAGACCCCTAGGGCTCTGAAGCTCTGTTTGGTTTATCAGTCAGGTACAGCGCCAATCATCTTTTGTGGTTATCTTCGGCTTCATAGACTACACGGATTTCATTTACAATTCATTTATCATGCGTATTGTTATCGGTTGTTATCCTCCCAAGAAATGGGGATCTACGAAAATATATCGAATTAGTCTCATGGGTCTTGTCGTATGCATGTCTTCCAGATAAGGTAGGTGATACCAGTAAGTTTGGCCTCCCGAGAAAAAAGTTGTATGAATACTTGAGGTGAATCCGTGGCAATATTCACCTCCAACCCTTTCTCTCTCTTCTTTTGCTTGTCATTCTTCTACATCTTTGGGCTCGAGTTTCTCCAAGTCCTCAGTATCCGTCATGAAGTGGTCAATCGTATCCGCGATCTCTTTGCTGGCTGCATCTGCAGCTGCTGAGCACCCATTTCTTCGCAAAGGGAGGTTGGTCCCACCGGTTGAAGCAGAAGACGAATTTCCTGTTTCCGTCAATGCAGCTGTTGTAAATACTACAGGTTCTGCATTTTTCACCCAACTTTTAGATCATGACAATCCTTCCAAAGGAACTTTCCAACAAAAGTTTTGGTGGAACTCCGAGTTTTGGGCCGGACCAGGATCTCCAGTAAGGATAACCACGACTTTCAATAATTGTGCTCCAACTGACAATTGTAGATCGTTTTCTTCACTCCTGGTGAAATTGCTGCCGCAAACTATGGTGCCTATTTGACTAACATCACCGTTACCGGGCGTTTTGCGCAGGAAGTTAAGGGTGCCGTTGTTATGGTTGAGCGTATGTATTTTCCGCTTTCAGATTGGAAGATATGCTTACTGTTCTACAGATCGTTTCTGGGGCGAATCTTCTCCATATGATAATCTCACAACAACCAATCTACAACTCCTCACTCTAAAACAAGCTATTGCGGATTTCGTTCACTTTGCCAAGACAGTTGACCTTCCATTCGACTCGAACCATAGCAGCAATGCAGCTTCTGCGCCTTGGATCAATTCAGGTGGTAGTTATAGCGGCGCACTCTCTGCTTGGACAGAAGCAACAAGCCCTGGTACATTCTGGGCATACCATGCATCCAGTGCTCCAGTGCAAGCTATCGACGACTATTGGCAATACTTCTACCCCGTTCAAGATGGCATGCCAAAGAACTGCAGCAAAGACGTTTCTTTAGTCATTGACTATATGGACAACGTCTTGACCCATGGTAACAAAAGTGCAGTAACTGCACTGAAGACTAAGTTTGGCTTGGAATCTGTCAAGCACAATGACGACTTCATGGCTGTTCTCGAAAATGGTCCTTGGTTGTGGCAGTCAAACAGTTTCTCTACAAACTATTCAGGCTTCTACCAATTCTGTGACGCAATCGAGGTGAGTAACCTCTTATCTGAATGGTAGATTATGTCCTAACTCGATAATAATAGAACGTCACCGCCGGAGCTGCTGTCACTCCAGATGCGAACGGTGTTGGTCTTGCGACCGCATTGGAAGGTTATGCAAAATGGACCAAGAGCTACATACCTGGCTGTAAGTATCTGATTTCCAATCGAAGCATTGGAGTACTGACAAAAAGCGAATAGACTGTGAAGGCTTTGGCTACGATGCCAATGACACATCTTGTTTCAATACACATGATTTCAACAACTTGATGTTCAGAGACTATAGCGTCGGAAATGCAATTGATAGACAATGGAACTGGATGCTTTGCAACGAGCCATTTGGCTATTGGCAAGAGTATGTATTGCAGAATTGACATTGTATTGCTAGGGCTAACAATTTTGGCAGTGGAGCGCCCAAGAACAGACCTACAATTGTTTCCCGTCTCGTCGATGCGAATTACTGGCAACAACAATGTGCTTTGTTCTTCCCAACTGAGGGCAACTACACATATGCCAGTGCTAAGGGTGCAACTGTGGATCGAGTCAACAGATACACTAAAGGATGGGACCTCGAGAACACCACTCGTCTTATTTGGACAAATGGGTATGTGGCTTTGTCCAACTTGCTAATAACCTGCTGACATATCGATAGTCAATATGACCCATGGAGAACATCCGGTGTCAGCTCTCAATTCAGACCCGGTGGCGAATTGAAGTCTACTGCGAAACACCCAGTACAAATCATTCCTGGCGGATTCCATTGTTCAGATCTTCGATTGAAGAACGGACAAGTCAATGCTGGCGTCCAAAAAGTAATTGATAATGAAGTGGCACAAATAGTGGCATGGACAGCAGAGTACTACAATCAAAATTCGACTCGCCCGTCATATGGAGGAGGACATAGACGAAGATATTAGTATGGCAGTAATCTACAACTAGGAAGACGGAAGAAATCTACCCGATTGAATAATGAGAAATGAAGATGTTCATCAACCTTGCAGCTTCTGTGGTAGAAGGAGACTGGACCTCAAACATGATTCTCAAGATATCTATTGAACTGTGAATAGTGATAAATTCGTACATGCAAATAAACGACCTCATCCTTATTAACGTCAAAACGGGTGGGGTTTTCCAGGACGACCCGGCTTACTAGTTCCTTATCGCTTATCGTTAGCCACTTCCGAGCACCACCGCAAAAGCAAGCTGTCCTTCCTCTCTATTAGAAATCAAACCAACTTCTGAAAATCAGGTATTTAAATCCCAAGAACTCCTTCAAAGCAAGGAGTTTCCTTTCAATCATATAAATACTTACACCTTTTGTCAGAAACGAATCATCAAAATGGTTCTCTTAAAAAGTCTCGTGTTCGCTGGCCTCGCCACAGTTGCAACTGCTTCATCTGCCGTTATCGATCTTATTCCTTCGAACTTCGATCAATTTGCCTTCGAGGGCAAGCCAGCTTTGATTGAATTTTTTGCACCATGGTGCGGACATTGTAAGACCCTTGCACCCGTTTACGAGCAGCTTGCTTCGGACTTTGCATTTGCAAAGGATAAGGTCACAATTGCGAAAGTCGATGCGGATGCAGAGAAGAGCTTGGGCAAGAAATTCGGTGTTCAAGGTTTCCCAACCATCAAATACTTCGATGGAAAGAGCAAAACTCCAGAGGATTACAATGGAGGTAGAGATATCGATAGCTTAACAGAGTTCATCACGAAGAAGACTGGTGTTAAGCCAAAGAAGGCGAAGGCTGCCCCAAGTGCCGTCGAGATGTTGAACGATAAGTCATTCAAGGAGCAAATTGGCAGTGATAAGGATGTCATTGTTGCTTTCACTGCACCATGGTGTGGCCGTAAGTCTATGCAGTATCTGCGTTGACAATTACAATGACTTGCTAACTTTTTTTGTTTCAGACTGCAAGACTTTAGCACCAGTTTGGGAGAAGGTTGCTTCAGATTTCGCCAATGAACCCAATGTCGTTATTGCCAAGGTCGATGCCGAAGCAGAAAACTCCAAAGCAACAGCCAAGGACCAAGGCGTTACCTCTTACCCCACCATTAAGTTCTTCCCCAAGGGAAGCACTGAAGCCGAAGCATACTCTGGTGGACGTTCAGAGAAGGATATTGTCGAATTCATGAACAGCAAGGCCGGTACACACCGTGCTGTTGGTGGTGGACTTGATGCCACTGCTGGTACTATTGAGGCTTTGGATGCTCTCGTCACCAAATTTACTGGTGGCTCAAGCATTGCTGAAATCGCCGCAGAAGCTACCAAGGCTGCCCAAGAATACAAGGAGGGCGCTCAATCCAAGTACGCCGAGTACTACGTTAAGGTCTTCGACAAGTTGAGCAAGAGTGATAACTACGCCGCAAAAGAGCTTGCTAGATTGGATGGTATCATCAAGAAGGGAGGTTTGGCACCAGAGAAGTTGGATGAGTTTACAACCAAGACCAACATCTTGAGAAGATTCATCGAGAAGGCAACCGGAAAGTCTGAATTGTAGAAAGATTAAGTTGTTCGATGTAAAAGGGGGTAAACGAGTTGATCTCAACACTAAAAGTTTGTTTTGGATTATTCTCGGGAGACGTAGATAACTGTATGCGAATGAACACTTTATGAATCATGTACTTTTGAATAACTACCTTGGTATCTCGTCCCATGCCCTCCCTTTTCAACGCCCGTTTGTACAATTGTAATCAAACTTCCGTATGCAAATCCACCCACGTTTGACAACACTGCAATCTATATACCCCCTCATCTATCGGCTCCAAAATTTAATCAAGAATATGGTAATGTAATTGTACCGTGCAGATTACATCTTCGTAGGGCTGCCTCGGCCATCCCCCTTCGGATCCATATTACTTTGCAGTGTAGCCTCGAGATTGTCTAGACGGCGCGACATTTCGTCCACTATTCACATATAATTAGTCGTTGTCCTCCATCACAAATCAAAAAGCATTTGTAAGAAGAGTGTTGCGCTGGAAAAGAAAGGAGAAACACACTCTTTGCAAAAATCTCGCTCGAAACGCCAGCGAATTTATTCGAGAGAGAATTTAGAAGTTCATCTACAACGAGAGAAAGTTCAGCGGTGGCTGAGGCATCGGTTGCTGCCTTTGAGTAGGTTTGATAGTTAGTTACGAGTACGGAAGCTTGAGGTTAGGGCGGTGCTACGGATAGAATAGTGGTGTTTACTGACAGATGTGGTGGAGATGGTGGACATGCGATTTGGGTTTGGGGATTTAATATCGTTTGTTGCCATGATTGTGGAATAGTTGGTATGATTTTGTAGATAGATAGAAAGACGTTACTATGGTTCAGAATTTGAGGTAGAGACAGTGTAATATTTTGTTTTTGGGTGAGGAAAAGAAATTACAATTATTGTCAAGGTGCATGAATACAAAGGTTTCAGCGTGTAAGAGTGGTCAGTGAGGATCGGTATTTAAGAGGGGAATGTGCCCGATGATGCCTCATTATAATGATTGATGATATGAGATATCACATTCACCAAAACTAATCATTTCTCGAACTTTGCAGATGCAAAATGTTTTTTCATCTTTCCCATGGATGAATAGAATATGGAATACTCCCACACAGTAATAAGAACAAAAGGATAAACAATCCGCAAATATGCCACCCCAACGCGGCGATGTCTCTCTCATATTCTTCGTCATTATGGTTCTATGGTGGATTGCGTCCAATGACACCGGACTCCCATCCAACCTCGGGGATTCGCAAAACACTGCAGAGGAGCAGTTGGCACATAATAGGCATGTGTTTGGAGTGCTAAATACAACAAGTTATGGGGATTTCACACCGGAGGACTCGGACGAACCAAGCTATCTGAACTTGACCGGGTTCAAGGCAGAGGATGGATATAAATGGGAGAGATTGAGTGCGTTTAAGGAGAGGAGTGATGAATTGAGGAAATGGGCGAGAGGAGTGCAGGACGGGTCGAATTCTGATAGGGAGGGCGGCCGGGGATTGGAGGGCAGGATTTATACCAATGTGACGGGAGTGGTGAGGGGGAATTGGGCCAGGTACATGAGTGGTTTGGTAGGTGGGAAGGAGAGGAGGAGCGGATTTAATTTAAGTGTTATTGCGCCGGGGGTCGCTTGGGCCCTCACAGATGAGGAGCTGTGGACAAGGAATGTGACGGGGAGGGAGGGGAAAGTTATGTTGAGGTTGGATGAGGCTGCGGTAGAGGAGATGATTGTACAGGTGACTAAGGAACATGTCACTGAAGGTGAAAGTTCGGCGAAGACCGAAGAAGAAACTTCGAAGAGGGAAGCAACGATTGAGAAAAGGGACATATCTGATGGGATTGAGAGGGTTGATCTTGGAATTGGCGCAAATCCAGGTACAGATATACTTGTAAGGGAGATCGCGGCCACGTTAACGGTTCAAGATGAGAGTAGTAGTGGAGATGGACATGAAATGAGGATGCATGGTGTACATTGGCCAAATGAAGGGGGGGTTCTTCTAACAACCACCAGTGATAAGTTCGCAGGAGCTTTTGGTCTTCCCCATTTTACCACCGATGAGGACCATTTCACAAGCAGTGCGGAGATTATGAAGAAAATTTGTTACCGCAGACTACAAAAGCTTGAGGAATCTGCGAAGGAAAATCCGAAAAGTCTTCTTGAGCCAAATTCAGGCCAAATCGATGGGTTACCAACACCTCATTGCGAATACATCTTGTTTGCTCAAGTATTACCTCTGAAGTTTAATGGCCTCGAATATGATGATAGATCACCTAAAGCACACAATTTTGTCCAAGAACTCGAAAACGAACTTCGATTCCCAAATGGTGCTCCTATTCCCCAGGTGCCGAAATTACAGCTATCTACAATAATCTTCTCGCCTGATTGTGGATTTATGCTCGAATCGAAAGGTCCGCCAGAGTTCGCTCCTGTGGACGGAGAACACCTTATTGGTTTGAAGCAAGAGGTTTGGTTAGAAACCATTCGTTCTTGGTTATTGGTATTTGCTGCGGTAGCTCTCGGACAGGCATTGATTCTGAAGGATCAATGTAAAGAGGCTTCTACACCATCAACTGTGGGTCGTGTTAGCATCCATACTGTTGCTATGATGCTTTTAGCAGATGGATTGTTGTTCTTTACAATGTCACTGGCGAGCGCTACATTATCTAGTATATTTCCATCTGCGTTGTTGACATCATTTGCCGGCTTGATGTCTGTAGCACTTGGAGTTCGCTTCCTCGTAAATATTTATGGAGTTCAAGAACCTGAACGATTGGAGCAAGAAAGAGCACAAGCGGCTGCTTTGGCGGAATTGCAAGCTAGAAATCCACCTGCAGCTGTGCGATCAGCACCGGTTATCACGGCAGCGGGTGTAGATACCTTACCCTTACCTATCGCCTCTTCAAGCCAGGCTCCACCTCGAAACACATCTCAAAATGTTCCCATCATAGTCCCCTCAGATCAAGACGTTGACGCAGAAATAGCTGAAAATGTCAATGCGACATTCGCAGTACCTCGTCCAACGGGAACTCCAGCTGTCGTTCAACAATCGAGAGTAACTTCCGACATAACTCCCTACTATGGCCAGTTCATTCTCCTCCTAACCGTGATACTTCTCCTTTCCATCATGTCCACCACCTGGCCTGTCCCTATCCGCACAGCATATGTCTACCTTTGCTCCTTCACTTACATGTCTCTCTGGGTTCCCCAGATAAAACGCAACATCACGCGTAATTGTCGTAAAGCACTTCTTTGGCGTTTCGTTATAGTACAAAGTTTGCTAAGGTTATCTCCTTTTGCTTATTTTTTCCTTTATGAGGATAATTTTCTCTTTAGTGAGAGTAGCTGGACGGCAATGATGGTTCTAACAGGATGGGTCTGGTGTCAGCTTGTGGCACTGTACAGTCAAGAGGTTCTTGGTCCCAGATGGGCAATTCCAAAACGATTCGGTTGGTACAAGGAGGGCTGGGACTATCATCCGGTACTGCGAGAAGATAATGTTGAGTCTGGAGGTCTACCAATTGGACTTGTGAAGGTCCCGTTGGGTTCTCCTACGACTCCAGGGTTTGAGGAAACAGATATGAGTGTGGATGAGAGGGATAATAGTAAAGCGGGGATTAGAACAGTGGATTGTGCAATATGTATGCAGATTCTTGAGATTCCGGTTGTGGGGATAGGAGAGGAAGAGGGTGCGAAGGGTGTGTTGGGGGCATGGGATAGGAGGAGTTATATGGTAACGCCTTGTAGACATGTTTTCCATACCCAGTGTTTGGTGGGTTGGATGAAGTATCGTTTGCAGTGTCCGATTTGCAGGGAAGGTTTGCCACCTTTATGAGGTACATAGGGACGTTTCTTCAATCGAACATCAAACAATGGATAGGTCGAAATGGATTAGATGGGAAACAAAAATACATAAACGTACATATTGGATAAGACAAGGCGCACATTACATAGTGAGATAACAAGCTGTCATTAGAACCACGTTATTATCAGAACTTTGCCGAGTTGTAAATCCCGTTTTCAGCAGGTCTAAGGACTTCTAATCAAACACTGACGAGATCAACCTGACAGCGCTTTCGATTTGTTGGACAATTTAGGCCTCACGCTAAGAAAAAACTTGCTGGGCCATCTGGAGTAATCTGAATGCTAGGCTCTTCGATGCAATAACCACAATGCTCTTTGCTTTTCACTCAATGATCATATGACATATGTTGGCTGGACCGCCGCCTAGTGGCGCGGAAACGAGTCAGGTATCACGCAGTTCAATCCTCACAGCTGTCGAGATTGGAAAGATTGGTTCCTGGATTCCTTGCACCTTGCATGCTTAGTGGCAACCAGTACCTTGATTTTTTGTATCACACTAGCTTGGATCCTACATAACCATTCGCTGCAGTCTGGTAGTGATCACATCGTAATTGCTTGCCACGTATGGGTAATACATACACAATACACAATTCATGATACACTGCTTTCTACGCATCAAATGATGTGTAGTGTAGATTGTGGTAAAGCGTCAAGGCTTACAGCCTTACAAGCAAACTATCGCTGTTGAGGATGTATGGTCTCGTAATTTTGTTACTCTTAAAGTGAAATGGTTTCTAGTTTCTTCGATCGATCTCTACAAAGATCAGTTTAAACCTCGTTTTTATTCCACTTTCTACTATCCATAATTAAAACTCCAGACATGAAAGATGGCGGCCACGTCCACACTCAACGAAGCATTGCTTGATCAGGATTCTGTTACTAAGGCTCAATTTTAAACTATCGCACGAAAGCTGCTCCAAGACATATCATACAAATCTCTTATAATAACTCAAGACGTAGATTTAGAGAGTTTTGTTCTCGAGCATTTACTGGATGTAGTGCATGATCAGCACCTTGACCTCCATAAAATTCCCCAGATTGCCAAACTCAGCGTGCAAACTATACACCTGATCTACCCATGGCACGAGAAGGAGCTGCGAAAGCTTATAGCCATATGCAGTGGTTACTTCTACGTCATCGATGATTGCGTCCAGGACCTTCTGCCTAACTTGCGAGCATTTCGTCGGAATCTTCTGGCTGGAATATCTAACGGACCTGTCTTGAATGGCTTGACAAAGGTTTTGTCCCAAATTGTAGCCTATTACGGGTCTTTCGCATCGGATTTTATATACAGCAGTACTTTCGAGTTCATCACTATGGCCGTATTTGAGTGTGAGGTTGGGGAGAAACTTCAATGTAGCCCACATGCCCCCAACTTCCCCGGCTATCTTCGCTCAAGAGCTGGGTTTGGGGGACCTTATGCCAAGTATCTATTTCCCGAAAAACCTTTCCCTGAAGCGACGTTCCTGCAATGCTATATTCAGGCTACTCCTGATCTCCTTGAGGTGATTGCATTCATGAATGATGTCTTTTCATTCTATAAGGAATCAGTGGTCTCTACGGATCGAAACAACTATGTGCACAACTATGCTACGATGCATGGTGTCACTGTTTACAAAGCTTTAGAAGACACAGCTGCTACTCTGGCGGAATGTATTAGGAGACTGAGATTGCTCTTTTCCTCAGAACCGGAAATGCTCAAAGTGCTCAACAGTTTTATTGAAGGGTATACTGCGACGAATTTGTTACCTCGTTACCGCCTCTTCGAATGCGATCTTCCCGAACTGCTTGGACAGTATCAGAATAGCCAAGATTGAGATCGAATGGCTGATATGGAGAAAGTTGCATGAATCAGGCATGAATGTTGATTATGTTATTGAAGGTGCATGATGGTGGTACCGAATGGCTTTGATTTAAGAGGCGGATTTGAAATACACAAAGGAGATTTGTTATGCTTCACAACTAGGTCAGCGTGAGACTTGGCGATAACTATCAGATGTCAATTTTCTAACATATAAATCCTTGAATACTATGATGAGTGGTATGATTGTGATCAACCTTCTACTGGAAATCGAGTAGTAAAAGTGGCCATGCATACTTGGAGGGTCAGCAGGACTCTTCACTCCCGAGCCGAATGAGTTGCGATATGGCTAGATCACTTTGATACAAAGGAATACTAGCGATTTGCGTAGTAGTACAGCATATTACAGGCCCGTATCGCATACCGAACGTCATTGAAACTTAATGCATATCAGTGGCACAATAGAAGAAAAGTTTCTGGGTCGCCTCTTTCGTATTTTCGTATATGACTGCATTGGAAGAAGAAAAGAAATTAAAAAGAAAATCATCTAGCTGGAATGCTATTCTTTGACCACTATCAGATCAACCATGGATTCCATTCTGACTTCCGATTTCGATGCTATCGTCGTCGACTTGGGGAATATACTGATCAAGATACCTCCTCAAGCACCCGAAGCGACAGAAACAACTTCCATACCGACCTTCCGACGCTTGATTTCAACATCTACTTGGATGCGTTATGAATGTGGTGAGCTTGATGAAACGCAGTGCTACAAGAATCTGGGAAAGAAATTTGGACACCCGCCATCCGCAATTGCTACAGTCATATCCGAAGCTCGAGAGAGTTTCGAATATGACACATCAATTATTTCTTGGGTTCGCAAATTGATAGAAGAGACGCATGGATCACTGAAACTCATTTCTATATGGAGAATCCCAATCCCAGAGCATGCCGTCCTGTATAAACGATGGGGAGATGAATTATCCTCGATATTCGGTGAAATCTTTACTTCTTCCACCATTGGACTTCGTCAGCCGGATCTAGCATTCTATCGACACGTTCTTAAAGCTACTGGAAGAGATGCCCGAAAAGCAATCCTTATAGATAATGAAGTGCAAAATCTAGTCACCGCGTGCTCAATGGGTATGCACACCATTCCCTACACAACTCTGCCCGCCCTTTCCAGAACAATGAAAAACACTCTCTACGATCCATTGATCCGGGGAGATACCTTCCTAAATCT
Source organism: Botryotinia convoluta (assembly GCA_004786275.1). Lineage (NCBI taxonomy): Eukaryota > Fungi > Ascomycota > Leotiomycetes > Helotiales > Sclerotiniaceae > Botryotinia > Botryotinia convoluta. Next base: position 59,060 of record PQXN01000072.1, on the reverse strand, counting down.
CAATACGAAACGCCTACATCCCGCAACAGATTGCAGTACTACCCTCGTGGAAAATTATGTACAATTGCTCATTCTGGATGTTACTGGTGATGAGTATGCTCTAGACTTCCCCGCATAAGCTGAATCCAAGAATAAAACGTGTATTAATCCTTTCGAGACAGGAATCTGATAGTACTACAAAAACCAGATTACATACACCAAACAACATGGAATTATTACAATGGTAGGTTATGGTTATTCTCAAACTATATAACCATACATACTATAGAAAGCATGCTGAGAAACCCCAGAAAAGCCAAGCTTCACCAACATGAATCCGCCAAATGATCTCGATACCGCCTCTTTAGCACTGCAAGTTATGCCACCTGGAAACGACACGATTACGTCAATACTCGACAACATGCTGGAATATCTAAATCCCGACGGAATCCCATATGTACTGAACCCCAAGCATTTTCCACATGATAAAAAGTCCCTGAAAACGAGAGCTAACCACTACATCCTCCAGGTATACTACGATCGCACACGTCCTCGCATCGACCCCATCTCCTGTCTTAGTGTCCTCACCACCTTCCACAAGTATCAGCGGGGTGACCAACTCCCAAAAGCGCGCGACTGGATACGGGATATTCTTCTCCATCGCGCATATCTGCACGGTTCATATTACTACCGCAGCGCAGAATGGTTTTTCTTCTGGGTATATCGATTTATCAAACATAGCACCTACGATCCCAGCATCCAAGAACAATTTACATCACTTCTCAAGCAGCGAATCCAGGAACGGATAGGGATGCCTGGTGATGCGCTGGCGCTGGCGATGCGTTTGTCGGTTTGTGGGTTTGTGGGTGTGCGGAATTATCAGGATATGCAGAGATTGAGGGAGTTGCAGGGGGAGGATGGGGGAGGATGGGGGGTGGGAAAGAGGGTATTTGTATAGTATTCCGATTGTGGGGAAGGAAGTGTTTGATCGGGGATTTACGACTGCGCTTGCTATGCAGGTTATTCGGGAAGAACTTCGACTAAATGACTTGAACCCCCCTTGAAGACAAATAAAAATTGTAAAAACCTCAAGAAAAGAAGAAAATCTGTCCCCATTATCCCCCCCTTTATGTCGTTTTTGGCAAAAATCACACGATATTATGCGTCAACAACGAGAGCATTTTTACTCATACAGGTACTCACTTGGCTTACGGGGAGAAGTCAGGTATTTATATATCTCTCTTTCAACATAACGAGAACAGAAAACTAATTCTATATATCTAACTAATAATAGATAACCTTGTATACCTCTCTCCGAAGATTCCTCACCATCTTCCCCACTGAACTCCACAATCTTTTTATCTCTTCAATGTCTTCTGCTTCTCCGCATCCCTAACCAATTTCTCTCCCTCAACCCTCAATCCCTTCCTCTTCCTCACCCCGTCCATATATTTCTTCGCCACATTCTCCTTGTCCGCCAATTCTCCCAAATCCTCCAAATCATCCTCTGTAAACGGTGTCCAGAAAGGATCTTCATCTAATACCTCGTAGCCTTGGAATATGAGCTGCGGACTAGCTGCTCCAGATGTTCTCTTGCGGATTTCATCTGAGAAACCGAAGGAGAGGGCGACGGGAAGAAGCGATACGATGGTAAAGAAGGGGGTACCCTCTTTGAGGGATTCGGAGAGAATGTGTCCGCGACGACGGGTGAGCACGTCGTAGACGCGACCGAGGACTTCCGCTGTTGCTTGTGTTAGTCTATCTAATCTACTTCCAAAGTCTTGATTGATCTATGATTTGTGGGAATAACTTACTGCTAGCCTGGATTTCACAAGAGTACATGGCAAGCATGAGTCTCGGGGACCAATCCAAGAAACCTTGTTTGATAGCTTGTTGAACCGTTTTGATCACTTCACCAGTCAATCTACCAAAGTTATCACGAGTGGATGATTCTTCGTCGGTGGAAGGAGCAATGGTGACCTCTTCGAGGAAAACAGCGATACCTTGGATAGGTTCATTGCATAGAGGTCCTTGTGCCGTGGCGAGTTGGAAAGCATAACTAATCTTGTCAGAAAAGGAACGGGCTTGGAAAGCCTGGGTCTGAGTTGTTGATTCTTGAGAATCGGCAGTGGTGTCTTCACGGAGGCTTTGAAATGTTAGCATACTCTTTGTGATTGAGAGTTGAAAGGACTTACAATTTGCCAAGAATTCCCTCTGCTGATGAATCAATTAGAAGATTAGGCCCAGTTCTTCGTGGACCGAAAGCAGTAATTTGATCTACTGCTGAAGCCCATATATCCTTTTGACCTTTTACCCCTTCGAAAGTCTTTTGAAGTTCTTCTTTGAACTCATTCAATGACAGAACTTTCTCGCCACCCAATACCTCATCAACCTCTTCCTGGTCGGCCGGCTCGTGTATAGAGTCATCACCAGTCTTCTTGCTCTTCTCCTCTGCTTGACGATCGGAATAGAGTCTCTTAATGGCTCCAGCATTTTTACCCAGGAATTCGGTGACCTCAACTGGAAGAGGTCTTACACGTAACCTAATCGTGATTTGCTTCGATGTAGTTGACAATACAAAGGTACCTCTTCCTAGCTCCTTGTCTGCCGGAGGTTTCATATCTTCGGCTTTGACAATAGTTTCTCGATATGGTACAATCGGCTCTCCTGCTTGAATATCGCACCCGGCAAATCTTTCACGAAGATCTGTCAAACAACGCTCTAAATGCAACTCTCCTGCTGTGAGTAGAACATGTTCACCGCTTGCAAATTGTTCGTACTCAGCGCAAGGATCACTTTGAACGAGTAACTTAAGACCTCGAATCATCTTATCGAGATCTCCAGGCCAAGCTGGCTCTAAAGCGACACGAACGATAGGCTGAGAGCCCATGTTAACTCCTGCGAGATTGACACTACCCTCCAATTGACTGCAAAGGGTTCCGGATTTAAGGATATGTCCTTCAAGGCCTCCAATTCCAAATACAACACCTTCTGGAACGGAAGTAAGTGGCTCTAATCCACGACCCATCAATAAGTATAAAGCAGTGACTGTAACCTTTTGTGGTTCAGGACTATTGTGTGGATTTGCAGGTGAGAACTTTGGCGGTAATACGTAAACAGAATCCCCTACAGATAGAGTCCCTGAATAAATTCGTGCAAATCCTATCAAATGTTCTGGATCTGTTTTCTTCTCTTCTTCGGCAGGCTCTTCAAGGCTTACTGCTCCAAGCGCATCAGACACTCCATCAACAGATGTGGAGGCTTCTTCCAAAGCCTGCTGTCTTGCAATCTCTGCTCGCTTCCGTCGACCCATCTCTAGAGCTTCCTCGGGACTCAGGGCACCTCCTCGTCGCTTATTCTCGGGTAGTTCGCTCTCTAGTATCGAAACCATCTTACTTACATAAGCTACAACTGGCTCTTCTTTTGAAGTCTTGAATTTAATCATTGCTTCTCTAACCTTAGGATCCACATGCGATGCACCAGGAGATTCGTCAATAAGTGCTGGTAGTCTCCCTTCTTGGGCAACCGGAGGAGCGGGTAGAGATTCAATGACGGAAACTAATAAAGCAGTGGATAATGGTAACCATGCCGAGAACAATGTCGTAAGAATAGCTCGTGGATCGCGGGAACGTGTAACATGTGGAGGTAAAGTAATATTTAATGACTTTGTAATTTTCTCTGTCATGGCAGGATCACTAAATGAAGTAGAGTTAGAATTGGGAAGCAAATTGCATAAGATTGGATGTATAAACAGGTTAAAGGAGAGAAAGAGATCCACGCACCCCTTTCCATTATCACCACCTGTTGTTGCTGCATAAACAGCCCATACCTGTTCCAAAACTAATTGGACAAATAATGGTTTTAAATTTCGCCCCTTAAGATGCTTTGGTCCAAGGACTTTTTTGGTCTTTGGATCCAGATAGAAATCTCCCCATAAGACTTTCTCCATTGCAGTTCTCTTGATTCCTAACTTTTTCTCATATAAGCTGGCAAATTGTCTAACCGTGAATGCCCATCCATCAATGGCACTGCTAAATATGACATTATTTTTCTCTGGCGCAAAGTAAATATCCTCATCATCCTTTTCTTGGAATTCGTTGATAGCTTCGGTATCAATCGAGGTGCTTCCGTCATTTGCTGTCTTTTCTTGTTCTTTCGCAGCGGCAGCGGCAATTCTCTCGTCGACTTTTTCTCTCCAGTTCAGATCTTCCTCCATTCTCTCACCTTGGAAAAAACTTCCGAGTACCGCATTGACTTGCTCCAATAATTTGCTCAAATGTGTATATGCTTCCGCGGGTGTCATTTTCAGTTCTGTAATGAGTCTGTCCATCTTATTGATTACCAATAGAGGCTTCATATGTTCTACCCATGTCTGCCTTAGAACAGTAACAGTCTGACTGCAAACTCCTTCTACAGCGTCCACTAAAACAACAGCTCCATCGCATAATCGCGAGGCAGTTGATACCTCACTGCTGAAATCGATGTGTCCTGGCGAATCTATCAAATTGATCAAGTATTCCTTCTTTTCGGGTGTAGCATCTGGCGCATTTCGTCTCAACATGGAAAAGTATAACGAAATGGCAGAAGATTCCATAGTAATTCCGCGCGTCTGTTCATCTGGTCGAGAATCAAGGTATCGTATTTTACCTGCGAGTTTTGGGGAGATGATGCCATTGGTCGCAATCAAGGCATCTGAGAGAGAAGTTTTTCCATGATCCTAAAGATATCAGCAATGAAAAAAGACATATGAACGGGATATGTACTTACGACGTGTGCTAATATACATATCTTAAGAGAATGTTGTTAGCATTGGGAATCTTAACATAAAATCTACCCCGCCAAAGACCTACATTTCTAATATCTAGCGCATTTTGTTGCAGAGCAACTAGCTTTTCTGGATTCACAATCGGCATTGTGTATATGGATGTAGAATATTTGTGTTTGATATGAATGAAATATTGGAGGCAAAATCTATATGCGCAAAGAGTAGTTCTGGCTCCTGTCGAGTCTACCTGTTTGGGGCGACTTTGTCTAGTGGATGATTACTGGAAGTGATGTCTCTATATTTATCTGAGCTTCGGACGCTTTTCTAGGTGGTATAGACTGAACATTTAATGCACAAAAAAATGACTCATAATGATTCAATATGTTTCGATGAGAGAGATAGTGTGTGATATATTAAAAAGTATTTGAACTTCGACCGTATGATAGAAAATGGATTATTTTCTGACGCGGCCGCTCCTCCGAGCTTTCATAACGTCACCAAACCCCGCCAAATCGCAAAGATTAACAATTATCACTTCACATGCTATTGGATAGATCATTTTGTGGTTTCGTGCTTGAATATCGAATCAAATCACACACCACATTCGAGTACAGCTATATAGTCATGTATTAGGTACGCTCTGTAAGACTTATTAATATCCCAATTCTGTTTGGACAATCACATGGCCCTTCATGCTTAAATCCAAAATACCGTTCAACATCCCATTTCAGATTTGATCACCATAGCTCATCTGATCCGAATGCATTTCTATATCCGGATTCAGATTTGACTATCAAATAACTCTTTAGGGTTGGGAATTAGAAGTGGTATAGCATTTATCTTACAAATCACGTACAAGAAAACGAAAGTCGCTAATGGACCGATCCGTAAGTATACATACTCGAGTACTTGATGCTAAGAAGTACCAGCATCGCACAAATGCAACTTCACATTCAACTATCTCATAAAGTTTCTGTTGGTCTTGTCTTCATTGGCCAATCATCTATGTATCTTTCAAGGGGATTTCGGCCATTCTTACCGCCAATAGAAAAGAGTAATAGCCTGTTGATGTATGAGCAAGAAAGACCAAGTAAGTAGGTATAGAGTGGAGCGAGACAAATTGATCGTGCCAGCTAGGATTCGGTCCAAGATAGGTATGCTAGTAATGATATCACGCTTTTCGTACTAATCTGGACTTCTGGACTGGAAACTATTGTTCAAGTGTGCCTACCCTCAAGATGATCTAACATGGTATATTCCGGATGAACTGATATCCGCAGTGAGTGCGGCAGGTAGGAGAGATTATAGGGGTGTTGCGATGAAGGGGTGTTTCTTTAAGCCCTTACACATTTCGAGCAATGATTAGACTAAGAATGATGATGTGAACTGTTTGTAACTTCCACTTTTATCCTATTTTGACAAAGAGGAAGACTATGAAAAGTGCCATAGAAACGTTAGCGACTACCTTCGTGAATATCAAATCGGCAAAAAAATTGTAGAATGCTGAATCAAGTTGATCCACTTGGAAATAAATGTTTAGACGAAGTGCCACGACTTCATAGTGTGTTGCTTCTTTCAACTTAGCTAACATGCAATCACCATTCATACTGTGAATTATCGATTCCCTATCACGTTCAAGAATCCAAAATGCAATCCTTCATCCCCCCAGAATCTCGCTTAGCACTTTCCCAGTCTGTCGACTTAGCCATCGCCGCGACTTTCCAGAATTGAAAGAAGAAGACTAGCAGTGGCCGTCATTACCGTTAGAGCTTTCACCGTGTATCCTTCTTTCCTGCAGATGTTGAGTATTGACTATATTAGAGTAGACAATTGCCCGCTTTCTTTGTTTTCCTCCATTTCCTTTTCATCAACTCATCTCAATACTAATTTCTTCTCTATACATACTTTTCTTCCTCCCGAGTTTCTTCTTATACCGTTTCATTCTTTACCGAATGGATTCTGAGCTCTTGATTACCACAATGCTATTGTTCAAGACCACCTCAGCATCATTCCCACCGTCTCTCGCTGGTACCAGAGATGTATATACCTCACCACGTAAGTCAATACAATCTTCCATACCAGCAACCCTTGGCAGGTCACTAATATACTTGCAGTCAGCAAATTTTGCCTCGCCGTTAAAATTGAACTGGTCAAAATGATCATCGCAGCAGGGTGAAATACTGCATATACTGTGTTGTGACAAAGTGTGAAAGATCACATGTTAAGGTAAGGGGTAGCCTTTGCAGCTGAGTACAACCAAACTTTTGAGGCTTTAGCCAGTGATGAGAACATACTTGTTACGATATGTATGCATTGGCTACCCCCTACTTCTTTACAGAACCGAGCGAGCGATCGAGCATCCATATCGAAGTCCTCAACCAAGAGAGAATGCTTGAACGGCTCTTCGAACAAAATTTGCCTAACGTTACGAAAACGTACCGGTCAAACGGGCTGGTGACTCTCTGACAAAGTAGGCTACAATGAGGTATGTTAGGTATCAATAACTTTGTCGTGTCGTTGATGCATTGTGCTAATGGGATTCAGAAGTGCAGTGTCGCTGGGAACAGGAGGTTGGAGGTAATATTATCTCTCTCGGAAAGCCATCGCCAACAAAACTAAGTGTTGTACCTAGCTTGCGACGACATATCGACTGTGATTTGGAGGACAGCTTTGAAGATATCTTGCAGCAGAAGCGTGGGCGATGGAAATTGAGGAAAGGTGTCATATCCATGTATTGTCCAAAACTCAGCTTGTATGGTCAAGAATTCAAAGATTCCAATGTTTGATCCGTATGACCTTTAAATTGAAGCATGTATGTATGATATGATGGTAGAATCTTTTAAGAAGTGCAATGAACATGAGGATGGTGGTGCAGTGAGTCAGAACACGTGATGCATGGCTACTAGCGATGACTAGCAGTCTAGTTCGCTCTTAGTGTTTTTCTGAGAGATATAAAATCCCCACACAACCTCAAAGGAAATCCCCAAGGCTACCCGTACATTCAATGCATACATATCGTAACATCTGTGTTGCTACAGGAAATAAAAGTACAACACAGTTTCCACAAGTATAACACATTCTATCTATGATGATATCCATTTCAAGAGGCAGAAAGTTTTCATGAATGATGATCTTAGGATCAGAATTCATTTGAAGTACCGCTCTCGAAATGAAATTCTGAGATTTTACCCATCAACGTCGAAGTCGTAATTATATTATCGATGATGATATGCTCTGAGACATGGAAACAAATTCGAATGCCGGCAGTACTCAAGGGTGGAACAAATTACTGTAACAAGCATTGATAGTGGACACTCACTCTGAAGTTTTGAACAGACAACAAATCAAATTCCCAAAAAGGGGGATGGGGGGTAAGAAACGAAGGTGGAACCATCATGGAAACTGTTACGATCAAGCTTTACCATGTACGACTTTAGCAGACGTCGAAAAAGCTCCGAGTACATTTATCTTGGGAGGTAAGTAAGATTTTGAGGCTATTGATTGGTTTTTTTCTAATTTTATACATATTCTTATTGCGATGAAACATCTTTTGATTAGCGCTATATAGGTATATTCGAGGGATGGGTGGGAATCATGGGTAGGTAGATCCAGGTATCATCTACTCGAGTACTCCGTATGTGTCCCAATTCTCTCTCCTGCCTATCATTTCAGCCATCTAACCAAGTTCAACTCAAATGATTCGAAAGCAGTTTGGCGTTCATCAGATGAATGATCAGATATCAAGGCCAAACCGCCCTTGTAACGGTTAGAGCAATGTTTGGAAGATCTTCACCCAATCAATCCTTTAAATTAAAGAATGTTCCATAATTAATTCCTACACTGTAGATTTACCCCCATCATAATCCTTGATGGATTCGGTTTCACCATCATAGATTCAGAGGTGAATGATCGGGAAAAGGTCCAGATGTCAATGACCAGACCTGTTAATAATAATACTAATAATGATAATATAAAACCACCAACCAACAAGAAAAGAAAGGAGTTGTTGTGTGAATGGATTATGTTCTTTGTGTAAATAAATATAAACTATTCTTATTCTCCTAACAACAAGTAGATTCTAAATCATATTACTCTGTACATTCATTACATTACACTCCGTACATTACCTACATTCAGATTACCTTGTTGCCTCGAATAATGCAGTCTATTTTAACCTCATCATCATCATATCTTAGAGAGCGGTGACGATCTTTTTATATTTTTTTCAACAACCAGACAGCCAGACGAAACCACATCACAAACATCATCCACCCTTCCAAACCAAAAATCGAGGTGGCTGAACAGAGCCGAAACTTCAATCCTAAAACTCTAGACCAGAACATTTTTCTCAAGATTACACTAGGAATTGGGGCTTTTTTCTCAAAACTAGCTTGAGCACTTCTTTCTACAACATCTACAATAATAAACGACACGCCTGAACAACTTAATATCACACTCCGAGCATAACCTCTTTTCTATAACCATTGAAATTCTTCAAATCATAACCCTATCATCAAATCGCATAATCAATTATTTACAGTATACATGCCTGGAATCATCATGGCGGAAGTCCAGCAACCGTCTATACAACCACGAGCAATCCCTGGACAGGACGCTACTTTGCAGATATCACCCCCAGCTTCCACAACATTACCGCAATCTGCCTCTACAAATCGCATTCGCAATTCGCATCTCGCTTTAGATACCTTTTCTCCCGTAAACCAGAATGGAAGTTTCGAGTTTGATCGTGTATTGAAGAGTGGTTATTTGCAGAAACGAACGAGGAAAACAAAGGTATGATTTCATCGACTAGATTTATATGTACATTTACTCATCTACATTCCGCAGGCATGGAAACCCGTATTCCTCGTACTGAGACCAAACTACCTCTCAATCTACAAAGATCAAAATGAAGATAAACTTCGTCATAAGATTCACCTCTCCGATCTAACAGCGGTCGCCTTTCTCAAAGATCCCAAACAAAAACGGCGCAATGTCTTCGGTCTCTTCACTCCCGCTCGCAACTATCATCTGGAAGCCACCACCAAAGGCGACGCCGAACAATGGGTCGATCTCATCCGCAAAGAAGCACGAATCGACGAAGAAGAAGAGGAAGAAATGTTACTCGCCAGTCCCTCCGGCAACGTAAATAGTACCTATCCAGGCTTCGATCAAAGCATGACGCACGAGCAACTCCAACGCAGAACCGAAGCCCAAATCCTGCACGACGAAAGACTAGGAAGTAGTTCCCCGGAACCCACAGAACCCATCATCCCCCGCGCGAACAAGAAACAAAACATGTCGGCCATGGGAGGAGGAAGACGTCCCTCCAACACCATTGAATATTCCGGCAACGAACTCGTCTCCGACGCCGAATTCTCAGATACAGATCTTGCGCGTGTCCCCGGCATGTCGACGCTTTCTCTCACTCTGCACAATCCTCCTCCGAATTCCAATCCAAATCCCAATCCCGATCTCGAAGTTAAACCTCCCGCGACCACTCTCCCCCTGGGCCGCAATACATCACAGTTATCCCTCTCTCATCCGAATCCCCTCCCCGAACATGACCCCGAACGTGTAGTATACCAAGGATACCTCCTCTATCTGCGCTCTAAGAACGGGATTCGCTCTTGGAAAAATCTCTGGGTTGTGCTTCGTCCGCGCTCATTATCTTTCTATAAAAATGACTCGGAATACTCGCCCGTCATGATTTTACCCATGGAAAATGTAATTAATGTAGTGGAAATCGATCCGTTGAGTAGGACGAAACGATATTGTTTTCAAGTGATTGGGGAGGAGAAGAGTTTTAAGTTCTGTGCGGGAAGTGAAGGGGCTTTGGTTAATGTGTTGGGAGCGTGTAAGAGTTTATTGGCGAGGAGGAAGGGAGGCGTGGGGGCTTGAGTCGTGGGATGATAGATCTTTGATTCCCTTATACGGGATGAATATGAAATGGAAGAGAAGATAAGATGAGAAAAAGAATTCCTAATATCCAGCGTTAGGAATTGTACATAAGCTGGTAGATTTGAGCGAACGTGCTTGCGAGCGGGGACAGGAGTGGAAGTATGGATATAGGCAATGGATGCAGAGGAAGAGTGTGATCAAGGCGTTGGGAGCGGAAATGGGAGTGGGATTGGGACGAAAGTACAGAAAGTCCCGGACTGATATAATAACGACACGAAACGAAACTTATGATGAGATGTAAATGTTAATCGGAATCAATATGCATATTTATTTATGTTTACTTTTTGTGCTTTTGCTTTTGCTTGTGTATGTGTATGTGTGTGTGGATGTGGATGTGGATGTGGATGTGGATGTGGATGGGTTTGTATACTTGTTTACTTATTCACGGACTGGTCGTTGTCTTTATGCAGATTTGTTCTTCTGTTGGTTTATTCTTTGGGTTTGTTTTTTCTAGTGGGTGGAGGGATGTGGTATATATACATTATATATACATATATAGGAAAGGAGAGGGAAAGAGGGGAAAGGAGAGGAAAGGAAAGAGTGGTATGCATTAGGATGAGAAGAGGGAGATGGAGATAGTAGATAAAGATGGATATATAATGAGGGGAGAGGGGGGGAGGAAGGGTAGAGAGAATGGGTAGAGAGAACGGGTAGAGATGAATAGTCAGAGAAGATAGAAGGAATGGGTAGAGACAATGGGTAGAGGGAGATTAATCAATTGTATATTGAGTTTTGTATACCTACCTACCTAGTAGATTCATATCATACATATAATACCTATGAGTACCAAACAGTAAATACCAAATCCCAAATACTAAACACTCAATTAACAATACAAGCATATCTCAGAGTTTTTCTTGGTGAAATTTCTTCTATTTCAGCTATCTAATAGACAAGATGATATCTATCTAACCTGTGTAATGAGCTAGCTAGCTAGCCAGTCGTAGAAGTCTGAAACTACTTATTAGGTAGGTACTTTTGAAATCTAAACGTACATGTAGACCTGTGATATGTACATACCCATACCAGATACCGCTTCTGCTTGCACTATATCGATTGTGATTATATCTAGGATCTCGAGATATCTTGATTCCTTCCTGCAATATTCTTAGCAATACCCCTCCTATCCACCCCATCATTATACCCTGTGCGAGTTTCATTTATATCCTTCGTGTTATCGTTCTTGTAACATTTCCCTTCGTATCATGTCATATCAAATTCGTCTTGTAGTGTAAGGATCCAGTCCCTCAAATTATACTCCATACAAGTCTTTGTACCGTTCATCGTTGTCGCAATCTATTGCATACAGCAAAACCCAATTTCATAACAGAAATCCAATACGCTTTTTGATGGTGCAATTGCAAATCAGTGCAATGGAGCCCATACCATAGCCAATCGTCTTTTATTTTGTTCGTGTTCGTGTTATTCGTATTATCCGTACTGTAGAAACCCCAAATCAAAATTCCTATTTTCGTTGTCCATCCAGCTACATTACCACTTCCACCATTATTTTCTTGAATTTACTCCTTCAGATCTTTGTTTTAATATTGTGTAATTAAAACATCTGGAACGTGTAAACCAACACCCTCCTCCATAACTGCAACTCCATCCTCTACCTCCAATGGTTCCGCGCCGAAAAAGTGGCCATCGGACTCGGTTGCTTCCATCAAAGTGGGTGTGGTAGGTGTGGTAGGTGTGGCTAGAAGTGAGACTTCGGATGGATTTTGTGGAGGAAGGGGGATGAGTACTGCATGATTTTGAACGATGTTTGGACCCATTGTTCTGAATGGATTGGTATTATTGTTTGAATGGTAGACAGGGGCTAATCTCTCAACGTAAGGGAAAGGATAAGAGCTGGATTCATCAGATGTTGAAGTACTGTCAGAAGAAGAGGATGGAAATGATCCGGTGGTAGAGGAAGGGGGCTCGGAGAAGAAATCAGATCGATGGTAAGGCGTAGGAACTTGAGGTACTGAAGTACAGGAATTTGTTGGAGGAGGTGAAGAATTGGTGTTCATGTTGTTGGAGTTGGATATGGTAGTCGATCGATCAGTCAAGACACCAAGACCAAGATCAGTTGCTCGTCGTTGAGATCGCAAGTTTCGGGATCGTGGTCTATTTGGTTCCTGTATCAAGTTAATTTTTGTTCTGTGTGTGTTATGCATTTAACTGTTCGAAAGGAGAACATACAGCAGGAACTGGATTTGGTCTCAATCCCAAATTTCTAACGACCTCAACATTGCCCACTGGTCTAAACTTTTGTAAATTGAATCCAAATCCAGTGGTGGCGGTATAGGGTAAGTCATCATCTGCAATGGAATTAAGACTAAGATAGCTGCGATCAAGGAGTGTGGGTCGGCAAGTATGACAGCATTTAAATTGACACTCTGTACCTCTTGATGGCAACCATGGGCGTGGATTAGTAATTCTCAAATTTGGGACTGTTTGAGAGGTGGTTGAAGATGGGCGAGAGAAAGGATTGAACAAAAATCGTGGGATGTTACTGGAAGAGTTCGATGGTGTAAGGTCAGGCTCCTCAGAATTGGCAAGTACATCATGAAGCTGATTATGAATGTTAGAAAGCTTCCGACGAATGAGAGGTTGTCGAGGACTTACATGACTACGTTGTTGGAGAATTGTCTGGATTTGTGAGGGTGAATAAGCTTTGAGGTCTTTGCTGCTGATTTCATCGAGGAAACTGAATCTTGATCTACGTGCCTCTGGTCCACGTGGTCGAGGAGAAGTTGGTCTTGGGAAAATATCACAAAGATCATCGAGTTTCTCTTGGCTCTTCATCAATGTCAATGAATAATCTTAGACAGATAGGATGATGCTTCGGTGAAACTTACTGCGTGTCCATGATCCATATCATCTTCTAACATAAGTTCACGATCTTGAGTACATCTCCAAACCCATCCAAATGAACCTTCTCGAAAACAAATCCCACATCGAAACTCTTTTGTGAAGAGTCGTGTAGTAGTCAAATGTGTGCATTGTACATTTCTTGTAACTTGTGCAGTGCGCCTGGTACTTTCTGCCAAAGCAGGCAAAGAATGTCGATTTGTATTGGTAGGCATTGCAGTAGTCATTGAGGATATAATACTGGCTGTAGATGCTGATGTACGTCGTACTGGTAACTTCGAGGATCGTGTTGTAGTATTTGTTGTTGATTTGGTTGCTGCCATGATTGTATTGGGAGGATCAAGAAGCTCCAACAAACACTTTGAGAAGTTTTAAATTGAAATGAGAGAACGATTCACTATCAGACCTTGGAAACCTTTGAAATTGAAGTTGTTTCATTGAATGAACTCCTGAGAGTGGAAATAAAGAAATCAAATTCGAGGTTGATTAAATGAATTTATTGGTAGGTTGTAAAAGTATTTTCTTATTTTTTCACCAAATCAAGAACAAATTTTGACTCGCTTCGAGAATAAAATTATGTGTATTTGCCCAAATTTTCTTAAAGAAATTATAACCAATAGGCACACAGACAAGAAGATACCAAAAATGAAAGGTGAAAGGTGAATTATAATTGCAACGGTGTATTTCCATATGAAATTTGGGTTGAGATGAAACCAACCATCCATATCATTGCTATTATTGGATGCCCAGGTGGCTCTGTTCAGCTCGTTGAAGTTTGAAAAAGGAAAGTGTCGCATTCAAGAAATGTCATCTTTGATAATTTTTACACTCATAAATAACCAGCTGTGTGGGAGACAATCGTGCCTGCCATTCTCGTAGAAGGTTCAAGAGATTTTCATCCTAAGGGAGGAAGGGATAGAGAATGAATTGCCACTCTTTCTATCCTCTGTCCGCTCTCTTCTTTTCTCTCATCCAACCTCAACAGGTACCTACCTAGTAGTACTTACTTGGTACACTTTCCCTGCTAAATTCCAGCATTCAATCCCACTCACAAAACATCATTAATACTCCTCAAGTATATATTTGATGCGATCATGGAGAGATAAGTTTCTGAAATACCATCTCTCAGGGCTCTGCTGAGTGCAGGGTTTCTTTGTATATTTGCTCTTCAGGTTCTTTCAACATGCAAGCTTAACCCGATTTTCTTTTGGAATGAAAGCTGGAACAATGCTACTTGAACCTGCTCTGAATTTCTATGCAGCTTTGACATATGCACTCGAAGAGCGTACTTAGGGAATTCTTTAGCAAGTTGCAATTATTCTTATAAACCTAAGAATGTTCGAGTTCCATCCATGAATATTTTATGAAAATTCAGATTTATGCTTCATAATGCAACGCAGAATTCACGGAACGGTTGAAAGATCTGGACGAGTGTCAGCATAGGCAAACTGCCATCCTTCAAGGATAAAAACTCGAGCATACGGTACTGTATCTCACAACACGTAATCATACATGATGACAGGACGAATACACTGGATGGATCAATGTATGATTCCATTAGCATGAAGCTATAATGGTTTATGGGTTTTGGAGTGCTTTATTAGTTCCAACTTGCAGAAATTTCAACTGTGATGTCTTAAAACTTGGACAATTTTTTTCATCCAAGTCCCACACATGTCTCTCATTTGATCATCCCATCATTCATAAAATTCTAGACTTCATGAGCGAGTATGCTTTTATATGGAGATGTACCAATGAATTTTTTTGAGCTTGAGCTGGCCAATGCACGAACCTGGGGTAGATCTATGTGAGTAGATATCAATTGGGAGTGGAATGATCGTTATTTGTCCATTTCGAGAGAGTGGGAGTAGGTGGAGAAGAGAGAGGAGCAAAGATGATAGGAAGCAACAGTGGAGAGAGAGGAGAAGGGGATATGCTGTATGAGGTGATGAGAGTTGATGGATGATGTGGATGACTGAAATGAAATGAAATGATATGAAATGATATGATATGATATGATATGAATCAAATCTGAATACCTAGCGACACTCTAACATAACGTTATATGGAGACCAAAAACGACAACTAATTAAAAGAAAGCACAATGCTTACCCTACGGAGTATCTCTCTTAGCACGTACTTGGAAATCTCGTACCTTGAATACCCTTAAATACCTTCAGAGTGTACCTCGGACCGTCTACTCAAAACATGACCCTTCGTATCTTTAATATTAATTCCCAGAGAAGGACAATGCGGGCGGCAAAAGGGTTTTAACTTTCATTTTCTCATCAAACATTATTATAATTTATTATTCCTAATTCGATATCCACATCCATACCTATCCGTCTTCATTATCGTTTTTTAAGGTATTAAATAGGTTGAGTGGTGTTTGAATGGTGTTGGAAGTGAAGTCGATCCGAATTTCGAACAGAAACAGAAGAGAGAGAAAAGAAGCACTATCGTCATCATCATTATCATCATCATTATCATCATCATTATCATCATCATTATCATCATCATCACTCATTCATCCATTCATTCACCTCGACCTTATTAATCAACGCTTTATTACGTTCTCTTATCTCGACTCGACAACTTTACTCCATCTTTGTTTCTTTATATCTTGTATCTTGTATCTTGCGCCTTGCATCTTGCACCTTGCATACTCTCTATTCGGTGAGAATTAGATAACTTTTTCAAGCCAGACCAAATCCTTGTTAACCCGCTAAATAATTTAGATCAATCTCCGCACTTCCCATCCCATCCCATCCCATCCTATCCTATCCTATTCCCGTCCCATCCCAATCAAATTGCAATTCAGATTCGGATTCAAATTCAAATTCAAAATCAACCGATACCTAGGTATTGATTGATGCCAATTTCATCAGTACTCAAACTTACTTGAGGTCACCTAGTATTACCTACTCCGTACTAGGTATTATTAATGCTTCAAACTCAAATCGAGTCAATAATATTCCATCACAATTAATACATATATGATATTACATATCTACCTACCAGCCAACCAACCAAACCATACATCATTCCTACCACCTCACCTACCTACCTACCCTACACCCTGTTGATATCCGACCCGAAAAAGCCTTTTCTTGACCTGGAAAGCTACCTAGCTACTTTTTTCCTGCCACCAAAAATCCCTCCTCTCTCCTCTTTCTCACCCAGCCCAGCCTCCAACGACTAAAACCTTTTGGGTCAACAAATCTCAATTGGTTGTGCAAAAGAATAAACATCGTGTCAACAAATTTTACATCAATTACTTGTACATCGATAATAAATAATATCCCCCCGACAAAAAGGTCAGTTCACTTTAATCCACACCCCGCATTATTTCCCAAACAATAGGTACAGAGAGATATTTAGAGAACTTTGATAAATCCTATCTATCCATCTATCCATCCTCTTGCGCAATTAGTCCTTAAGAGAAGAAGAGGGGGGCCTGTCTGCGCCTCGATCCAGAACTCTTAACTGTTACCTTAGCTCACCTCGGCTCCGCATCATAAACAACGAGCGTGAGAGAGAGAGAGAGAGAGCTTGTTTCTTCTTCTCCTCATTTCTTCAACTTCCCGATATTACCGTCTTAATAAAACAAGTCGCATTCACGGATGTTCACGAACTTTCATACTAATTAGTTGTTCAATTAAATAGCTTCCGAGGGTTTGAATGACCTCTCACCCATCACAATGTCGGTCAAATTCGAGAAAGATACCATAAAAACCACCGGTCCTCTTGCAGGAATACAAGGCGTTCCAGCGATCGATGTTAAAGAAGTTCATCATCATCACCATCTACCAGGCCATAACTTAAGACACAATGTTGGTGTCGCATTAACTGGAGGCAAAGCCAATGAAGGAACACGAGGATATTTATCTGTGAGCTATTGATCTTGGGAAACCACCCATCGCGCAATCAAATCGTTCTGTCACTAATCATGTTATCTTTCAATAGATGTATCTCAGAGAGCTACAAACCAATCCTCTTCGTACGAAAATGCTTACCTCTGGCACATTATCGGCTCTACAAGAACTTTTGGCCTCATGGATCGCGAAGGATCGTAATAAGGATGGCCACTATTTCACTTCTAGAGTACCCAAAATGGCTGCATACGGTGCTTTCATCAGTGCTCCATTAGGCCATGTATTGATCAGTATTTTGCAAAAGATATTTGCTGGACGTACGAGTTTGAAGGCCAAGGTTCTTCAAATTCTTTTGAGCAATTTAGTTGTAGGTTCAGCTCGTCTGTTTATTATGTAAACAAAGCTAACGATTGATTAATAAAGGTTGCTCCAATTCAAAATACAGTGTATTTGATCTCAATGGCACTTATTGCAGGCGCAAAGACTATTCATCAAGTACATGCGACTTGGAGAGCTGGCTTTATGCCAGTTATGAGAGTCAGCTGGATTACTTCTCCTCTCGCTCTAGCTTTTGCACAAAAATTCCTTCCCGAGCACACTTGGGTTCCATTCTTCAACGTCATTGCTTTCACTATCGGAACCTATGTGAATGCGACCACAAAGAAGAAGCGTCTCGCAGCTCTTCGCAAGAGACACTACGATGAGACTAGAGGAGGAAGACCCGACGACTACCCTGGACCACATAGTGGACCAGGAAGAGAAATGGGAGGACCAGGACAGAAACGCGACTACTAATTTTACGAAGGGACGAAGGGGAAGGGGTCATTAAGATGAAATAGCACAGCATGAACCAAATTCGACTGTGCTTATTGTCGCAAATTTTTCCTTATCATAATGTATTTTCGGTTCACGGATCTCAATTTGGCACGAGGTCAGATTTACTGGTTATGGGTGGCGACCGCTTGCAGATATCCTTGTGGTCCATGCGAGGCCTTGCTTGCTTCTTTCTCGAGGGGCACAATACCACGTAAAAAGCCTCACCTCACCTGTTGTATAGTTTTTACGATTTCATTGGTTATAAGTAGAAATGAATGGGCGTTTGCTTTTCAATCTCTTCCATCTGAATGTGAATGCTAGGTAATACTTGGGTGGATTGGGAAAAGCAATCTGCCGAAGGCAACCTGTTATTTAACACGTCGCCTTTGTGGGATGCGATTGCTACATGACATGAAGACGGAAAGGTAAGTCATATTCTTGTCATTTGTCGTTAACACCCAAACACAACATATGATTACAATGACGGGTGTTCTACGATATTATTGAGGGGCAAAGCCATGGAGGGGGAAAGGATAAGGATAAAGTCGAAGCGGTTCTCTGTATCTCAATTTTTTGGTGCATACGTTACTTCTTACATCATTTTAGTTTGCACCTTTGAACGAATACATTGGAGTTTGCTTGAACTTTTAACAAACGCACGCTTTGTTCTTCGCCACTCTCTTTTACTCTTTACAACTCTCATTCTATACACTACCCACCCAATACTTACTACTCACTGCTCTTGGCTCGCTTCACTCACAAAGCTCGCAAGTCAGCCCACTCAGTTTCAACACAACTCTGGGCAATGTCAGCATTGATACCTTTATCCCCATACGTCCCCCCACGAGCACGCGTCCTCTCACCATCTGATCGATATCCCGGTGGTGCCCGGGGAAACGCCCATCACGGACCTCTCCTACGCAATTCTTTCGATAATGGCTACAATGCCCTCGGAGGCGGCGCTATGATGCCCCTCCCTGTGTTCGGTGCCCGGGCCGGACATGGAGCACTTGCCCGTGGAGGTGGCGCTGGAAGAAATTACAACGATATGAACATGAATATGAACATGGTCATGCCGATGAGGGGAGGAAGTGTGGATATTTCCTACCATGGAATTCCACACGCACACGGCTACCCACTAATGGATCCGCGCATGCGACACGCGCCGCAGGTACAAGTTGTAGATCCGTCGGCTATGTTTAGAGATCCGTGGAGAGGCGGGGTGGTAGGGGGGTGTACGCAGGAACCTTATACATGTCCCTGTCACGAATGTGAGGTTCTGCGTTTGCCCCTTGCGCCGTTGGCTGTGGGGTGTCATCATGATAATCGTGGACATTCACATGCGATGGATTTGCATAATCATTGTTGCTCCGGGGGTGGAGGACATAAGGAATCTGCATCGTCTTCTTCCGGTGGTGGGAGTAAAGAAAAATCTAGTTCAGGAGGCGGAAGTGGAGGCGGAGGTAGTGGAGGAAGTAACAAGAAAGAATATGGATTTCCAACAAAAGATATCGTTATTCGCGGCAAAACATATTCGTGTCGCAAATCCTTTCTAGCCGATCAAGGAAAATTCGAAGATTCGCTTGTGAAAATGATGGAAAAGAAAAAGGAAGATGAAATCCCAAATACCGTTCTCGATTCCCTCTTCTCCTGCATCAATGAAGAAAAAGTTCTCTCTTCCGCCTCGGCCCATGATCTCGTTACACTTAATGTTCTTTCTTCTTCTCTGGGTATCAAGAGCGTGATGGAGAAATCGCTCACGCAGTTGAAAAAACAATGTTCGGATAATATTGTGAGTGGGAGTACGTTGACGGGCATCGTGGTGACGATTATGATGAGCTCGAAAGTGGATGATGGGTTGAGAGAGTGGTTGAAGAAATATATTAAAGGATGGGGGTTGTGGGAGGAGTTGCAGGGGTTTGCGATGTATATTCGGTGTGTGGAGGATCATCCGGAGATTCATACGGGGTTGCTGGAGTTGCTGGGGTTGAGGAGGAAGGCGGATGGGGAGGGGTATAGGATTATTTAGGGGGAGGGGAGGCCGGGGTGCGGTGTGGGAAATGGGATGGGATGGAATGGGTTGTTAGGAGATGAACTATTGGCGGAGTGGAAGAGTACAATGATGAGGTGGAGATGTGGAGAGGAGAGGAGGGCAAATCAGAGAAAAATCTTCAAGTAATGGTCGAACAGTACAGACTGGAAAAACAGGTGATTTCACTTCTGACTCATCAGGGTGAAATAAAACAATGGATCAAAATGAAGGAAGGGTAAGAATATGATGTTCTGTAAGCAGTCAGTCAAATACGTAGTTGGTGGTATAGTATAGTTGATAGTTTTTAATTGTATGCTAGTATGTTATGTTATGTTATTTGGTATATTTTGTTTACATCTTTGTACTTGTGTTGGGTGGTTCTTTGACATTCGATGTCTATTGCTGTTGCTGTTGTGCTGTGAGGATTTATATTTGGGTGGGTAGGTGTTTTATTTTGAATCTTGATTATTGTTGTTATAAGTGGTAGTAGAGGAAGACTATATGCTGTGAGTAACTAACCCACATGGCTTATTTTACACTGTTACTATTACTATTACTGAATTTATGTATTGGGACTGCTATTGGTACTGGTTGGTATTGTCTGGATCCTATTCATCTAATCCGCATAGGTACTTACTCTGATAACTCTAATAATATTTATTCTTTCTTCCCAATTCTTGCTTCATCTTTACAGCTACTATCTAGGTAGGTATCATCACGTATATCCTCGAGTTCTCGAGTTCTACAACTCAAAGCCAAAGTTATCAAATAGAGATATATTAACTGGTAGGTGAGTAGGTGAGTAGGTGAGTGAGTAACACTTACCATACCATACCGACGGGATCTCGCATCCATCCATCCATCCATCCATCCATACATCCATCCATCCATCCATACATCCATACACTCCTCATCTCAAGCCGGAGACAGAGACAAAGTCGGAAATGGAGTACCCACCACTCTTAACTTGGATTTTTACTATTATAATTTGATTTTCCCTTAGGGGGAGTTTTTCTAAGTAGGAGGGAAATGAACAGAGGAAAAACAGAGAGATGTACTGCATGTGTATATCGTACATACGCATATGCATACACATTATATCTAGGTAAGTACTATCAACCAATCAGCCGTTCCTCTTCCTCTTCCTGAGAATCTAGCATCACACAGCGTGTGTTGAATACTACCCAGGTACATATCTGAGATCTAGACAAACAAGCGAGATCGCTGTTAAACTTCATTTTCATTTTCACAGCCACTTGGAATAAATAATTATAGATAGATAGATTGATTGATTGATTGATTTCCAGATTTTAATATAGCACAATATGGTATGGTATGTAGGTATGTAGGCACGTAAAATACAAAATAAATACAATATAACATAAAATAATACCATCCTCTCAATACGATACAACACGCATATATAGGTAGCTACATGTTGCAACGCTCCCTCCCTCCCATCCGTCACACGCACCACGCACTACGCTGCCAACACATAATTCTGACCACTTAGAGGTGTTGTCTGTGTGATACTCTTTGCTGTTTGCTGTTTAGTATTGGTTGTGATTGGTATTTCTATTCTCATTGGTATTGGTATTGCAAATGTGAGGTATGTTTGCTATGTACATATGCTGCGGTGTGGTGGAAATATGCATGCAGGTCGCCTTTTTATACCAATTGTGCTTTCTAGATTTTTTCTTTCTTTTTTCTTCTTTCTTTTTTTCTTCCTATACCGATACCGATACCCATTCACATATCCATAGAACGACATCTTGGGAGGGAGGTACCAATTAGTGAGACGATAAAGCGGTGATGAAGTAGCATAGCATGATGTGATATCATTGTAAGATTACGTACCAATGAGAGAGAGCGAGGACTACCAGGAATGCAGCGCGGGAAGGTGCAGAGTGGAGGATGGTAATGTGAGGGAGGGAGTTTGTTGGAGGACGGAGGTTGATTGGGGATTGGAGAGGTAGGGGAACGAGGGATTGGAGATGAGGTTTGTTTGGTGTGTGGGTTAGAAGTTTGTTAGGGGCGCTGGTGGGTATGTTTTGTGTGTGGGATATCTTATGACTTAGGGAGGTTTGTGGTGTGTAATGGATGGATGTTTGTACATACTAGATACAGTACATTGGGAGTAAGCACTTGTTTTCCATATTTTGTCTTCATCCTCATTCCTCCTTTTCGCATTGCTATGGCCATGTTCTTTAATTATTCTTCCAATTTGACCATCATCCTATTCTACTCTTCCTCCGCCCCCTCCGCAACTTTACTATGCAGTATTTCTCCACAAATATCTCAAGCTCGTTCCTCCTGCCACAGTTCCCAATAAACCAACCCAAAATTCCGTCACCAAACCACCCTCCAAACTCCAATGCACAGTCAAAGGTGCATAAGCCAAATTAACAATTAAACTCTTCCTCCACCTCTCCATCCACTCTCTATGTTCCTTCTCTTTCTCTCCCTTCATCTCCGCCTCCTCCTTATCCCTTCTTCCATACTCGATCCCCAACTTCACAATATCAAGTCCCACATGTACCATCCAACATCTCACACTCCAGATCCCCGCTTTCGCCTGCTTAGTTTTATCCCAGGAAAGTATATTTTTGGAACTGAGATATGCGCCATTTTCCAAAACTTGATAGCAGAGATTCGCAAGTACTTGGATTTGTACAATCTTTCTGATCAATGTATCTTCAGGCGGACTGTTCCACGTCGCTTTTGCCCATTTGTAAATTGCGAGAAGTCCCCAAAGACGACCAAATGTCCTGAAATCGGATATCAATGCACTCAGTGCCTTGAATCGAGTCGCTAATAACAATAATCGAGAACTGGGTACGGGAATAGTAGAAGGTGAGAGCACGATGGTAGTATTAGGAGGAAGCGCAATGGCTTTTTCGATCAGGAGACGAGCGGCTTGGCGGATTTGATGGAGGGAGAGACGGGAAAGGAGGTTGGAGGTTAGGAGGGAACTGTAGCCGATTGTGCAGAGGAGAACATCGGTTCCGGAGGGGGTACTCAGGAGTTTGGAGAGGTGGGTGAGCACGCTGTCGGTTTTGGAGAGGTATAAAGGGAGCCAGCTTTGCAGTGCTTGCGGTGTGGGAATCTGTGGGGGAGATGGTGTGGGGATGGGGAGAGGGAGAGCGGATGCGGGGGAGGTTTCGGCGGGCGGTATCCCGCTGATTTCGGACATGCTGGTTGTTGTAGATGTAGATATATAGAGTTGGGTATATGAAAAAGATATATATGTAAGTTTTGAAAGATGTAAGAAGAGAGACGAGAAATAAAGGTAATTCCAGTTTTTGTTTACTTGGATAGATGGATACCTATGAGCATGGATAAGGTGCAAGGTCGGGAGTAGATGTTACGCGATAATACCGAGGTTCGGAGCTGCAGCTTGCTAGCTTTTAGCTTATCTCCAGGGTAAAGCTCGGTTCTTTATTTTGATTTCGTAACTTCAAAGGAAAGATGAGCAGTTGTTATTTATTAGATGTCCACCTTATTGTAAATGAAAAGAAGAGGATAGAGTAAGTGAGTAGTGAGAGTATGTTATTACGTATGTTGACTATAGTAAGTGCTATTGAACAAGGTACGATTCATTCGTTACTAGTAGGAGCTCTGGTTTGTTTGAAGTTCTATTTGAGCAATTCAACATCTCTTATCACTCTCTCACCTTATCTGGGAAGGGTCAACCACGAGTGAGTAGCGAGACCCATTTCGCGAGCTATGCTATGTATTTCCAAACGATTCACTATGAAGGTATCACTCCATGAAAAAGGAAGCTATATCATGTTTCGAGGAAGCACCTTGCGAAATCACATCACAATCAAGTCAAACTCTAAATAGATTCAACGCTTTGCATTACTTTTCAAAATGCCTAATCGCAATAAAGAACGCCCAAATTCAAAGATCCAGACTTTAGTCCGCAAGGTCTTTGCAATTACCATCGAACATACGATAGTATGCAAAGCCACCTAAGCGGAAAGTCTATCTATACGGAAGACCAATATAACTACTACTCCAAGGTAGACTCATCTGAGCCGCAAAAGCATCGCCAGCAATGCTGTTTCAAATCCCTACGTATTGACTCCTCCAAGTTCTTCCATTAATTATCTGTCAGATTCAAAGATTCCGCGAAAAGAAAAATCCAGCAACATTGGCTAGTAGCCAAGAATCCCCAAAATCATATACGCGAAGAACAACCATGCGCTCAAATCTATACACCTCCCAATGCCGCAGCTGCATTCAACTTTGCCAATTCGGCTTGCAGCTCCTCTAATGGTCTACCCAAACCCCATTCCCGCATCGCTAAATTGGGTCTCAAGACCATTCGGACGAATCTTTGATGTTGCAAACATTTATGGTCCCATTTCTCGGCCTTGACGTCATAACCAACTCCAGCTGCAAACCACTGCAGTAAACTGACTTCTGGCCAGTCAGATGTTAGGTCTGTGGGACAGACAAAATATCGATGAGATTCAGTTTTGCCGTAGTCTTGACGGGAAGTGATATGAATCACGTATGTTGGGGGAGGATTGGTAACGAGTGGATTGTTAATTAAGTTAGAAGGAGAAAGAACTCGTTGAGGAACAAAAGGTTCTGGTTCTGTTTGTGTCCAATATGATACGTGGACGGTTCTGAAATCATCGAAAGAAATGTCGGCGAACGGTTTGAAAGGAGTTGAATACTGGGTTGATCCCAAATTTCTAGCGAGAGTCAGGGATTGATGCGGCTCCGACATCTCAGTGGCTGTCGAAGACTGGAATGACCCATACGTTCCATTACGATCTGGAGAGAGTGTTGGCTCAAATGCCCAAGGAGAATTTGGAGATGTTCCAAGACGGGATGTTGCAAAAGGAGTGGGGGACTGCGTAAGGGGTTGCATGGCTTGCATTGTCGCACGGGATCTCCACTCAGGGATTTTTGAATCAGTGATGCTTGATCCGAGATTTGGTATACCCGATGATGGGGGAGCATTAGGTTTGTTTCTAAGCAATTCCACAAAAGATTGTCCAATCCCGCAAGAAAAAGATGACATCTTAGAGCTGGGCTTTGAAGATGGTTGTGAAGGTGGTGGCGTCATCAGGTGTGCTTCAAATGCCGCATTGCTATTTGATAAAGAGCGGAAGCCTGAGCGATTCTGGGTTAAGATTGGTCTGGCCGGCGTGATGCAAGGAGAGATTGGAGGGGAAGAGGGTAACCTGAATGCACTATTCAATGCTAATAGAGGGGTAGGAGACTTGGTGGAAACCAATGAAGCAGGTGAGGCTAGATTAGCCGTTTTGTGATCAGGATTATAACTTCGGATCATATCCGACAGCGTCATTGAGATAAATTCCGATTCCTCTTGGTCCGGGATGACTGCTGCACAAATTTGAGCAGCCTGGCGTTGACGTTCAGCATCTTCATGAGCTCGGACTATTTCAAGGTGATCTTTGGTTGCCGATAATCGGGCTGCAAAATTGAGGAATGATTGGTAGATGGTTTTGTGAAAGTACTTGTTAGGATCATGATAAGGTTTGTCGGAGTGTCGAGTGTCAACTTCTGTGCAACAGTCGCAGCAGAAGATGTTGTCAGGAAGCGACATTGTGTCTGAACCGTGAGTCATGGTTTGGTGTCATAAAATGTGGTGTTTGATATAAGATATCAAATATATGATATGTGGGAGGGAGTGAGATATAAAGATAAAGGTATGAAAGGTAAGTCAGTGTGTTGTTTGTTGATATTAAGAAGTATTATTGAAAGCAAGTGGCTTGAGAGTTAACTTTGTTCGGGGTTTTGATGGTGTAAGGAAGTTGGAGGTTGCATGGAGTTTCAGGCCATTTGAAGTCTTTCTTATAGAGGCCGAGGTGTGAGTACGGGTGTAGATACGGTGGCTCGTGAATCAGTATATTCGGAGGGGTGGAAAGCAGATGAGCGGACTGCGCCACGGCATTCACTAATGTCGGGTGGAGATGCAGTAAACATTTTATAGGGGAATGACCTGGGTTTGCGGGGTGAAATGGAAATTCATTTACTTTGTCTGTGATTCACAATTCTTGATGGAGGTCAAGGAGGAACGGAAGATAGCTTGGTCAGAAATAGCGGAGATGATGAGGGACTTAGCTGCCCTATATGTGAATGATATAGCGATTGTCTTTGACGACAACAAGGTGAAACAGCTTCGCATTTTTCTGTGAGCTTGATTCAATGTTTGCGTACATGACAACATGTCTATGACTCTTTCTAATCGATAGTCACGCGCCTTACAATCCGATCTCGGATAGTTATATCAATTTATATTCACCGGCCAACTTACAAGTTGTTCTTGTTTCTGAATGTTCACTGTTGGCCTTCTCATGTTTCCACGTGTATAGGGGACGAGAGATCAATCTTTCCTTTGTGTAAGTGTGAATGGTTTTAGAATTCATGAGAGCAACGTACACGTTCTTTGCGGGGTTCTTGTAGCACTCTCCTCCCTACTCTATGAAGTATAACGTAAGTAAAGGCGAAAAAATCATCATTTTAAAGAATATCATTTTTATCTTGACTTCTTTGAACTTCCTGATTGACATACCATATACGCTCCCAAGTTCTTCCAGGATACAACAAACAACAAGAGATGGTAAAGAAAAGACGATAACTAATGCCTGTTCATCTTCCGGTACTCCATTCATAGCTATGATAATGACTTCCGACCCTCTACCCGTTCCGCTCCATGTACATAGCTAAAGGTCGAACGATAGATACCCACCCCCTTATCATCAAGCGAGAACGGTCATTTATTACCCCACCTTTTTACGTGTGTATACCTGGGTATCTATTGAGATTTTATTGATTAGCGCGTTCTCGTGTTGTGAAATTTGTATATATGATTCTGCTAATATGTGTACTTTCGAAGATAAATCTGATTCAAGGACTGGATGGATGTTGATGTGATGTGTTAGTGTACTGAGTGAGTACCGGGAAAGATAGGTAAAGGTAGGTAATGAATGAAGAAACTCGTTTGTCTACCTACATATGTTCCTGGGAAGGAACGCGGGGTCTGAATACTGTTCTGGATGGTTGGGAATTAGGTAGTGGGATTCTGATAAGTAGTTTTGAGGTTGGTACATGTAGATGTAGGTAGGTAGGTAGGTATTCGCTGTTGATATGGAAAGTTCTGGGGGTTGGGTAATTGGGTAGCTTTCTGGTATTTGAAGATGAAGTGGGCAGGTTGTCTACTTTTTTGTAGGAAGAACATGAGGATGGATGGGAGGGTAGAAGCTAAGGAAGGACATAGATAATGACACATTAGGATTATCTGAGCTTTACAGGATATCAAAGTTCTTTGTTGATGCTCGTATTGAAATAATAGGAGAGTAGGGAATTAATTAGAAGTTAAGGATAAAGTGACCAATCGGAAGGCTTGGAGATGTTCTTGTTATCACATCTCAGTGTATATATATAAGTAGTAGCTAGCTTATTTACCTTTAAAGCAAAACTCACCACTATCAACTGAACGATGCATATACACTCAAGTATATATAATATAGATGGATGATGAATTGGTAGGTGGCATTTCGAAAATACATAAAGAGAACCCAACCCTACAAGAGCCCGCAAATGACTGCCCCACAATCATTGTCTGGATGTAAATAAAAATAAAAATATTGGTCGGTTCGTTCTGATTCCTACCACCACCCCACATCATCATCCATCCATCCCCTTCAAACCCGAGAGCAAAAGTGCAAAATATAGTTTCACGTAATTGCCCGTTCTAGGAATCGAACCTAGGATCTCATCATGTACAAGTACTAGTGATGCGCTTTACCGCTAAGCCAAACGGGCTTTGTCAGTTGTTGTTCTGATGATAATTTGATCAGAAATCTAGTATATGTTTTAAAACTGCTGTGTCTCCACTTGGTTGCTTTGACAGCTGTGGGATGGTTGGAGCGTGCTCTACGTAAGCGAAAAAACAGGCGCACCAGTGAGTGGGTGCATGGATTGACGGGACACTTCTCAATTTCCAATTTTCTTAACAAATTCATTCTTCAATTGTTTGATATCAAATTTCACATTTTGATTGTTCCATTTCAAATGAATGATTGTAACAATTCCTAAGATATACGAATTGATATAAAAGATACTCACAAGTCAATTCCTTTTGCAGTGTCCTGTCAGTCCGTACACCAACTAGTGGCGGAAATTGACCTTTTTGAGCCAATCTCAATATCACATATTTATTGAACTATTAATTCAATTCAATATAAGTATCAAAATCTGAAAAGAGTAAATGAAAATTTGAATTCTTTTTACTTGAATCATTGGAATCATTATTATTTAATATCATACTAAGAAGATATCTGAATTGTTAAAGTTCTTTCAAATGGCGGCCAATTTTTCGCTGATGTAGAGGCATGATGGTTTAGCGAATGTGCAGATATACAGAACATTGTACGGTGCACTTCGAGTGCGTTGAAAGAGATTGTTGAAATAGTTAAGAAGTGATTGTTTGTACATATTAGTTTAATCGGAATCTGGTAATGTGATGTTAAAGGCAAAAGGTTAAAGGTAGGAGTTGAAAATGCAGTTTTAATGACCCTTATAAAGAGTTTTCTTGGTGTGGCATGTGAACGCTGACATGGTAAATCTTATTGTGAGGAGTCAACGACTGACGAGTTTTTCGACATATATACATACTAGCTCAATACAAATCTGGATACAAGTGTTCCTAGTGCACTCAAATTTCAAAAATCGAAGATGGCTTTTATGTAAGTTAAACTTTCGTCATCTTACGTATAAATACCTAGGTATAGAATGTTGAGAAGTTTTGAAGTTAAACCTGAACTTCAGTCTCTCACGAAACTTCATACGGTCAATTCTGTCGTTACAGTCGCTCCTGCCGTTGTTGTTATTATTGTTAAGAAAATTGGTACATTCGATGAAATGAAACACACTAAGCCCAATCTGAAGTGGGCATTCAATTTTCGTGAACTTCAACTCATTCTTCAACTCTATACTACAATCGACAGCTATCCTTCACACTCTGGATATCAGGATGTCTGAGAGATATACGGTCTTTATGAAGGTTCTTATTCAATATACTACCATTGCCAGGAGGAGATTTCAAACCTTGAACTTACATCTCTAAATACCATGTCTACAACATGATGATTATCCTTCAAGCGTAGTTTGTTCGAAAAAAGACAAACCTTACGGTTTGTACAATGTGAACTTTTGAAGCCTTTGTTTGGAATAGCCATATCCGGTAATCATTTTTTATACTGAGCAAGTTGCTTTGTACTATCTCAACCGGTTGCGGGATTTCATTCAAGGTAGAAATTATTTTCATGTGGCCTTTGTTTCAAGAAATACATTTCATACTGGCTTCCTTTAAAGGCACCAAGTCACTTCCAGCAAATTCATATAAGTTCCAGAACTCACGAACTTCTCATCATGACTGCCTTGGAGGATCCAATTACAAAGAGAGGCGGACTTCGAGAATTTGTGAGGACCGAGCCAAGTTGGGAAATCCGTCTGGGAGACAGGTGGGAATTTCAGGGACGAATCCGCAAAACTGATAGAGCAATTATTGCACATTTCAAATACGAAGACAGGGAAGATGAAGACAACAATCCCCCTCACACCAAAGATATAGTTGCCAAGATCCACTTGCGACGGCCTGCAGCAGTAGGTCGACCCAATGGCTATCCGGAAAGTTATAAAGGGCTCGTTCATGAAGGACAATTTCTCCAATATCTCTCTGGATACTATGCTTGGCGCCCTTATGACAATCGCGACTGCATACCCGACCGGCCCCAAAATATTGTGAGGCATTATCGTGACCAAGTAGTGCCGTCGGATGAGAACGAACCATTTGACAATCGGAATGTGATCTCATTCTTGGAATATTGTCCTGGTATTGTGATCACTCTTACGCCCGAGGATGAGACTCGGTATTATGACTTAGATGTCTTCGATAAGAATAATACTAAATTTATTGAAGAGATTGATATATGGATCATCTTTAGGCAGTTTATGAGGATGATTCTGATGATGGAGTGTGGCAGTGAGATTCCGAGAAATGCTCGTCAGAGGCGGTCTATTTGGAATTCACGGGAGATTGAGATGTGTCATTACGATATTCAACCGAGCAATAGTAAGTTCCTCTTGTAGAATATGACAATTGACTTTTCTGACATCAAATGTAGTTTTGATTGGATATAAGAATCATGAGAAAGACCGTGTTCCGGTACTTAAAGTGTGTATTACTCTATTTGCCTCTGAGAAAGATGAATAACAATCCTCACAGCTGTGCGATTTCGGGGGCGCGCTCCAGGTTACTCAGTTTATTGAACAACAACGTGCCGGGAGGTATAGTTTTCCAAACCAAAGGAATGGCCGACCGGGCTACCAGGCTCCCGTGAGTTAAAAGAACTCCTTTGTATTTCTTACAGCATACTCATAATCTCACTATAGGAACAACTCATCGCCGACACAGAGCATGTACATCCATTTCGCCATGGCTCATGTAGCAATATATTTCAATTTGCGAACATTGTCCGTCTTCTAATGCACGGAGGAAACTTTGCTCAACATGAGATACATCCCGAAGATCCAGCTTGGTGCGACGATTACTTTGGAGAGTATACCAACCAGGGGCCAAGGACGTACGCATATTCTCTGTCAGAGGGCGAAAGCAGAGTAAATAGATCTGGAGTTAAAGGATACAGCGAACAATTAATAAAACTCGTCCAAGAATGCATGAAGGAAAAGCCCGAACTTCGACCCCGTCCCTTAAATCTCTTCCACTATGTCAACGACTATTTTCATGACTGCGACCAATCTTACAACGATCCCGATTACCCCGGACCAGGGGAAGATGATCTGCACCGCCAAAAGCCACCTCACAAATCTGGGGCACCTATAATTAAATACCCACCCATCCATCCTCTCTTCGCCCTCGCGACACTAGCACCCCCACATTTCCGCACCCCGCAACCTAACTGGGAGAAGGACTTTTCCGAATTCTACGACGTTGACGATTTCTCCTGGCCGCCCACGCCCCGCGCCGTAACCCCAGAGTGGCCGCGCGCGTACGACTACACCGAGGATACAACCTACAACGGCGACGATCTACCCGAACACGAACACGACGTGTATCCGCGCTCGCAGCCGCAGGTTCCGGAACGATACCCCCATGGTCCGCCCATGATTGATCAGAGACCCAGTGTGAATATTCCGGATCGGAGAATCGATGCTCCTGGTGGTATTTCGAGGAATTTGGGGCTTTTGAAGTATTATGATCGCTTGGGTCATATGTGGATGGGAGAGGAGAATTATTGGAAAATGTTGGAGGCGGGCTTGGATCCCGAGACGTATAATTGGGGGATGAGGATTCCGGATCCGGAAATGGATGAGGATGAGAAGGCGATGAGTGGGCCGGAGGTTTTGGAGAGTGATGGGGAGGGGGGTTAAGGGTGATGATGCTTGTGTGTTTGGGATTGGGGTGTGAAAAGGAGAGAGAAGGGGAAATTTGGTATGGCATTTTGATGTGATACTTTGGATGCGCAAATTGAGTTTGGTGATTGTACTTAATAGTTTGATACTTGGTAGATGAGAACGCAAAAAGATATATTTCCAGGTTTAAAAGTAAGATTACAATTTCGTGGTATAGGAATAAGACCCAGATCATCTCCAATCTATCCGCAATGGCCGCCCAAACAAGAATTGCTCAACCAACCAACCAATGTAAACTAAACATTAGCTAACCATTCAATTCACAATCAGCCAATAAAAGTGTATCTCCTCGACTTCTCTGGTTTGCCTCCCAAAATAGCATTCAATGCCTGTCCTAACCCAACTCCATCGTACCTCATTCCCGAACTATCATCTTTATCTATTGCCCCCACGATATCCTCTCTCGCCTTATTTTCAGTTCCATTCCCCACATCCTCACTCTTCACCGCATCAATAACCGGATTCTTCAATATTACACCCTGTCCCTCTTTCCCAGATTCCGATCTTCGTCCATAGACTCTCACAGCTTCAATACCCAATCTCTTGAGCTCCGCCTTGTCTACCATCGGTGTACCTGGGCCTTCTAGATATACTACATGCGTGATGTATTTTTTCCATTCTTGTTCTTTTACTTTTTCATGATGTTCTTGTTCGTGATCATGTTCTTCCTTTCCATTCCCAGTGCAGCCGTGAACAATCGCCTGGATAAAATCTTTCGCCGTATACCCCGGCGTCTCGCGATCTAGACACCCATTCAAAATAAGGACTTTAAACTTAATTTTCGGATCCGCAATCGCAGGTCCTACATCTCTTAATATCAAGCAAGGGAGAATAGAAGTGTATAGAGAGCCGATACTATAAATTACGCAACTAGCATCCTGGAGAGCAGAGAGGACTTTGGTATTGGGCGTAGGACGAATTTCTTGGCCATAGGGGTTGATGTACCAGATTCGCTCGATGGCGGAAGACAGCTCCTCGGTGTGAGATTTTTGAAAGAGGATGTTTTGTTTGCGAAGGGTGGGAAGGGAACCTGGGAGATTGGCGTCTTCGATACGATCGTGGTATAGAAGGTCAATGGATTGACGCTTGTGGAAGGTGGCGGGAGAAACAGGCTGCGTAGGGACGAAGGTGGGGGCTATGGGGTGCGAGATGTTATTTTGTCCGACGATTATTGTACCTAAGAATATGTTAGAAATTGGCTATGACGAATATTTCGCGTGAGTAGTGAGAGCTGGGTGGGTGGATCTTACCGTCTCGTAACCCTGCAGAAATATGATATGAAAAATTACTATTGATTGCCGGGATAACCTCAACATTATCTCTCACACCGGTAATACTTGATAAAAGATAAATTGCCGCCTCAAAACTTCCTGTAAAGATACGAGCACCTGTTAAGAACAAGTTGCCTACAGAAGCTGATTGAAAATTAAAGACAGAGGTGGGACGAGCTCGCTTGACAATCTCGAGGTTTATGGTATTGAGGAATGAACGAATTAGTTCACGCTTGGCAGAGGTGATGTCGCTCCATAAAGGAGAGTGACCTTCGACTATGGCTAGCCATTCATGTTTGGCTTCTTGGGGGGAGGGATCCAGACGATGGTTGAAGAAAGTGCTTAGAGCGGATCTTTCGGGATTGGTGCCAGTGGAATCTTCGGGGATAAGTCGGACTAGTCTACCTAGATATTGGTTAATCTTTTGTTTGAGTTGTCTTAGATATTTTGATTCGCATGATTATAATTGTCATGGGCTCGACCACTTGGTAGTATCATAAGTTCGACCGCTTGATAGCACGACGGCTCAAGTCAGACTGGGTCGTATTGTAGCACGTGACCGAAAGCACCCACTTAGATGAAGGGTCTTCATAAAGACTTGGAAAGAGTTTGATAGAGAACCAGCCTATCCTAAAGACACGTCGAGAAGCATCTGAACTGAGATATATGAGATAGTAACATACTTCTCACATCACCGATACCAGGACCACCAAAGACACGAATAAGTTCAGAGGAAGAGCCTCCATTATCACTAATCGGAATGACACTGAAGAAACATTAATTTCATTTCCTCATACACAGTTCCATGAAATAAATTTGCACTTACTAACTCAGAGAATAGGCCTTTTCTTCGGCAACTTTCCCAAAAACATCCACCAGACTGTTGGCGGCACTTCCGCCTGAAAATACAACGATACGACGATTCATGATTGAGACTTGAGACTTGATATCTGGTGGTGTATGGATATTCAAGGTCAAGTTTGAAATATTCAATTTTTGGAATTGGAAAAGAAAGAAAGCTTCATTTTATCATTGCGAGTAACTTGAATGGAGTGAGTCAGAGACGGAGAGAGGAATTGAATGAACAGATTTCGGGACACGTTGTGGTTTTGTCCTTGGAAATGAAAAGGTTAGAGATGGTGAGGAGGACTGAGTGAAAAGATTTCAGGGCACGGTGTGGTTTACTAGTCCCTGGCGATGAATAGATATGTTGAGTGGCAGTGTTAAATAGAAAATTTGAGAAGGGGGTAAAAGGTTGAGATAGATGATGGGGGAGTTTGCAATTGCGTATCAACAAAAGAACTGGGGAGCTTAAGGGAGTCGTACCTACCTACTTCGTCAAATACTTAAGTGACCTCAGGATTGATAACGCAACTCGATTGAACCGTTGTCGATTTCTTGTAGGATAGATTCTTTGTTGTAATAAAAAATAGTTAGTCTAATAGATACATCTAGCAGTACAATCAACTGATCAATTGTGTTGTTAGTTCGTATAGCAATTCGTATGTTAGTCTGTGTAGTGCGTATAGTAGTTCGTATATAATCATGTGGCAGGTGCAGGTTAGTGTAGAATTCCATTTACTCATGATAAGTGTGAATGC
Organism: Botryotinia convoluta; assembly: GCA_004786275.1. NCBI lineage: Eukaryota > Fungi > Ascomycota > Leotiomycetes > Helotiales > Sclerotiniaceae > Botryotinia > Botryotinia convoluta. The sequence continues at coordinate 24,417 of PQXN01000072.1, read as the reverse complement.
TATGACAAGAATAAAAAACTTGAGATCTCATTCAATTGTTGGCTTCCAAACATATATATTTCATTTTCAAAGCAGAATATTGATCTGTTCGTTATTTATTGAATTTAGAAAAAGGAATTTGTTCTTGGTGTCTCGTTTATCTCGTCCACCCCGAGGCGTACTACTAGGAGTAGGAGGTAGGTAGTATGCTTATTATTATGCTTTACCTGCATATAAACTCCAACGTTGTACTTTGATCAACTGCTTCATATGACAGGAGAAGTCTTGAAATCCCCTGCCAAGTTGAAATCTCGTCATTTTAAGTTGCTCCAGTTTGTTTAGAATGATTGAAACATAACCCAGGAGCCCAGGTAATCAAAACAAATTCTAGAATCAATTTCAAGGGGGATCTGGTGAAGTTGTGGCCGAAACGAACCCTTTCTTTTGCAAATAATAAATAAATTTGGGTCAGTCCCACATTGATATTTGGATATTCCTCCATACTACTTCGAGATTGCCATTCCCTTCTTCTCTGATCCATCTCCATAATTGCCCATACGGAGAAAAGGGCATTTATCGCCGAATTAGATCTTATCTACATCATTTCATCCCTTTTCGTCCACCAACAATGTCAGATATTCATCCAAGTTCATTCTATATGCGTTCTATACGCATTCTATACGCCGCATGCATACGGAGTGTTCATAAATCCACGGATACCAGTGAAAATGTACGGGGGTAGCTAGTATACAATATGAATTGAATATACGATTTCATCTAGAAAAGTAAACAACCCGCTTTATGATCATTCATTCATTCATTCATTCATCCATCCACAATTCACAAACAAGATATAAAGGAGACCGACCTATGTATGTATGTACCAGGTAGGTAATCGTCAACGGTCAAGAGTCTATCACGGAGTATAAAGTACCTACGAGTATCTACCGTGAGTAAGTACCCTTTGTAAGCTACAAAGCGGATGTGCCTACTACCTCCCTAATACCTATTTTACTAGTTTGGAAACTATTACAAAAATAGCTTAAGGGAAATAAATCAATCCATCAGCTAGTAACTTTTTATCATTCTATCTATACTTGAAAACTCTTTGTAGCTTTCTTTTCTTTACTTACCTACGCAATAAGGTTGATTTGTTGGCTTGCTCAGACGACATATTCGGGAGCTGGAAATTCCAATTAGACACATTTGAGCTCAATTTGCCCAAATTCCCCACTCAGAACTTCATTTACAATAGTTTCTCAGCAATGAAAATGCACGAATGGAATTTACTTTCTTGCTAATATCAAAAGTATCTTTGTTGGAGGAAGTCTGAGGGTTTTGTTTATTTATATGCCGGCCACGAAACTATGCGAATGGCGCTTTGCGACTGACACTTAAGTTGCCATGGCATTGTTAAATCCCACCTTCATCTTTGGGGTGATAGTCCTCCTATACCTATCCTCCTTTGTACTTTTCGCCATAATACGAATTATAACAGGAATATCTATTCAGCGCATCGGTTACTTCTCCCTGAGGAGACTCGCATTTACCCCGAAAGATGGTATCAAGCTTGAGATTCGAGGTCTGGGAATAAACATTCATCGACCTACATTCGCACAACCGACATGGCTCAGTATTGTTTTGACGGAGCTGGCAGTTACTCTAGATCTGAAGGTTTTAGATGGAGACAAATCGGCACGTATTCCTGAGGAGAATGGAGGGGCGGAAGAAGAAAAGAATGATGGCTCAAGCCGCGAAGTCGAGTCCGAGATCAAACCACTATCTAGGCGTGCCACCTCCTTCGAGCCGCAGCGCAGCAAAATGTGGGAGCAACTTACGAGCATCAAGAATCGAATTAAACGTTTACACCGAAATATAAATTGGATTCGCATGGTGGATGTCGTGGCCTCGAATTCGTCGGTCACCATAGTTGATGTTGGTAACATACAGATGGGAAGTTTTACAATGGCAGTGGACACCAGGAGGAAAACAGTTGATCGTGGAAGGATGTTTACACATGTGAAGAAGGCAAACAGTAATCAGCGTCCAGCAGAATGGATGCTGACCATCCGCAGCGTTCTGTTTACACCAGAAGGAGGGGAATCTTTGGAGGTATTGGATCACCTTACATTGAACATACACGGAATACTATACAAGGAACTTGATGGTCTGCGAGAAGCAGCAATCGCCTTGAAACTAGGTCGAGTCCATATACCATATGACGATATAAGTACGTGTATAGACAAATATAAGGGTTGTCGCAAACCGCGCAAATCCAAGGACGGAAAAACTGCACCCAAGGAGATATCTGTGGCAAGCGTTGTCGGGGAACTCGAAAGGCCTGGCAGCGAAGAGGAAAACCTTGTCCAGACGGTATCGGATTCTAAAGAGTTTGCGAGCTCTATCCTTCGGGGTATAAAGGAAGTGCAATTTGCAGTGAGCCACATTGGATTCAGTAAGAAAATTACGTCAATACAACCTTCAGATTCACCAATGTATCTCAATGCTTCTATGAAGGAGGTCGGAGTGGATCTTCATCGTTTGGATCAAAAGTCTCCCGCCCACCGAATGTATTTTTCCTCCAAAGATATTGCCCATCAGGCTCTTATTGCTGCCCTTTCTATCTCTATCGGAGTTGATGATGGCCGGGGAAAATCCGACAGACTAGTCTATGTTCCAATGGCAACTACCACAATTCGAACTACATCTCTATCAAAAACCGTTCAATTTGCTACGGATAACAGTGCGGTTGAGCGAAACGCAAATATTTTGTTCGCTAATGCCGTCGTTACATCACCCTCTATTGATCTTGATCCGAGACATCTCCCCCTTGTTTTAGCCATGACAAAATCAAAGCCAAAATCTAAGAAAAGTAGCACACCAGAAAGACATATACTAATATCTCGGTTATTACCTAAAGCCAATGTCAAATTATCGATGCATGAGCCTGTTCTTCGGATTGCTTTACCTCCTGTGGAAGAAACCGCAGACGAAGATGATTTCGATCTTATCATATCTTCTATATCCTCCATATCTCTGGATATAGAATCTTCGCACTCTGCGGTGGGAGAGTTGCATTATAGTCTTGGATCTACGTTACGACTACAGTCCCAGGATCTCTATTACCAAACCTGCTCCGGATCTAGATTTGACTTGCTTCAAATTGAAACACTCGATCTGAAAGTCTCGGTCAGTGCCAATCCAGAAGTTTATGTTGTTGCTACGGGTAATGTTCAAACATTTTCGGTACATATGGTTCGACCCGAGATTAGTGACGGTGTTCGCCAAATTGTTCGTCAGCTCAGGCTCAACGTTGAACCAGATAAGAAACCTCACTCTAAAACTTCTCGAGACCCAAATTTTATCCGTGCGCTACCTCCTTGGTTGTTGCATTTTCAACTGCAGGGCTCTGATTTCAGCGCTGAAGTCGCTGGAATTGATGCATCAATAGCAGATGACACACGTGGTGTTGCAATTCAATTAGAATCTTGGACGGCCGAATACAGAGCCCAAAAAGTCGAGTCGAATGAACGAAGAATTCGTCGTCGTGCAGGAAGTCGTTCTCTTACTCCGGATCCTGAAATATTCCTTACCATGCCTCCCTCACCTAGAAAAAGGCGCGATCAGCACCCAACTGATGGTAGGCGATTAGCAGTCCATGTTCGTGGCTTTGAAGCATTTGTTGTCGAGTCAACAGAAAAATGGGAAGTAGAGCCATTTGTTGCAATTCCTAAATTTGAGGTTGCTCTTTCAACTTCGAGCGACAATCAAGGACCGATATTCCATCTCAACTCACACGTGAAAAGTGTTTTGGTACAATATTCGTTATATCGACACTATGCTTGCGGTGTGGCTCTGACAGTGCTTATGAAGGCTTTCGTTCGCACAAGTGCTGATGTTGCAGAAGTCGAAAAGGCAGCAATTGCATCAGCATCAACATGGAAATCCGATCCTTCCACACTTCTATCGCCTGTGACTTCCCCTGGTGGATTCGCGTGGCCTGGACAAGATGATCATGAATTTGCTTTCGGGGTCAAGGAGTTGGTCACCGTAGACTTTAGATCTACCTTGATCCAAATCAAGGCTCACCTGCCATCGGACCCCAAGCTAATGATCCAAATATATGGCGCCGACGCTGGTCGCCACAGGTGGTCGGCACCTTTCTTTCATGCGAAGCTAATTCGCTTGTATGCCGAGGCTCCTCAAATGAAGAGGGTTTGGGCTAGAATTGCCAGCATAAAGTCGGCTAGAATCGACCTTCGCGAAAAACGCCACATGCGTAGTTCCGGTGAGATGCACGAAGAGAAGACAATAGATATCACAACCAATGCCATAAGGCTGGCGGTACCGCACCAGCTTGTTCTGCACACTGTTGTGGATAACGTTGTCAACACACTCAAAGCTGTGGAACAACTTCATCATCGGATACAAACGGGTACTAACGAATACATTCTCGATAAGCATCCAGAAGGCCCGAAGCACATCCCAAGACTGTCGATACGTAGTAAAGCATTACTTTTTGAGGTAGAAGATGGAGCCTTCGAGTGGAAACTGGGTGCTATATACAGAGCTGGTCTGGTTGAGCAACAGCAACGCTTGGCACGAGAAGCGGCATTCGATGTGAAAGCAAAGAAGATTGAAGAGGAAGAAATGCGCAGAGACACGCACCGATACCGAAACAGATCAGCGCATCCTCGTGGTCGTAGCAACAACAAGGAAGATTCTTCAAGACGACACAAGAGCGCGGGCGATGACTTACAGGAAGAGCGCTCACCTAGAACTCAACGAGGCCGGAAGTTCCGTTATGATCCTGAAGGAACATGCGGGATAAGTGGTACCGCAAAAATATCTGTCTCTGAAGCGCATGATAGGCTCCGACGCCATAACGCCCAAAGCTGGAAGAGAAGAATCGACAGAGTTTATGGCATTGCAAAGGATGGCATGAAAAATCTTCGTGGCGTCTTTTGGGGACCTGACGAACTACCTGACGATATGGAGGAAACTGAAAATATTTTGGAAGTTCCACAGCGACCAGCGTTGATGAGCACTTTAATCAGTGACCTGCATATAACGGTCGATAAACCATCTTTTCCCATGAGCCAGCTTCCTGATTTTCTGCATAAAATGGGAAAAGGTATGCCGCGAGATATGCAGTACTCACTCCTTGTGCCAATGAATGTCCAAATCGATATGGGAGAAGCACGAGTGACGCTGCGGGACTACCCATTACCTCTATTGCACGTTCCAGCAATCAAGGCTGGCCAGTCACCAAGAATGCCAGCTTGGTCCCTTAAGACAGATTTTGTTATAGCTGAAGAGTTCCGAGGACCGGAGTCTGTTCGTCATGTAAAAGTCGATATCATTCCCCAACTTAATCATGAGCCAGGAACGCCCAAAACAAGAAGATTTGCCATAGATGTGCGCAGGACAGTTTCACCTGTCAAATCCTATTCGGATATACAAGTCAACATTAATACTGGGTTGCCTACGCGTATAACCTGGGGTGCTTCTTATCAACCTGCCATTCAGGATATGATGATGGTTATTGAAACATTTACAAAGCCACAAGTCGATCCTTCTGAAAGAACTGGATTTTGGGATAAGCTTCGTCTTAGTTTCCATTCCAGAATTGACGTTTCATGGAAGGGGGATGGAGATGTTCATCTCACATTGAAAGGAACTCGAGATCCTTACATCGTCACTGGAGATGGAGCTGGATTTCTCATGTGTTGGCGCAACGATGTGCGGTTGAGTGTATGTCGGGATGATGATCCACGCAAATTCATCACCGTGGATAGTGGCGAGTATATCCTTGCTATACCTGACTTCAGCCATCAAGCTCGCGCCACTGCCTCAGAGCAGACCGATAATGATAGCATGTTGAGCTCCGACAGCTTCACGCATGGTGCGACTTTCAAAAAAGTAGTAATGAAACTATCTGGCAATGTTCAGTGGCTGGTTGGTCTTATGTTTGAGAGAGATCTCGACGATGGGACACGTTCTTTCGACTTCGAGCCGCATTACAATGTAGTGACAAAGGAAGTTCAATACTGTAAAGGTCCACCAGGTCAGGAATATGATGCATTCCGTGGTTTCCGTAGTCACCATATTCATATGTCGATTGCGGTCAAAGCACCCGTTGATCGTGAGTGGTCTGTATCGAATGTGGAGCCTTCAAGAAGCTACAACACTGTACATCTCACCCCTCGATTTTTCACCCATTTCTTTTCTTGGTGGTCGATGTTTGGTGGCACTATGTCATTGCCAATTCGACAAGGTTCATTGTGGCCAGGAATCGAGAAGTCCAGCAAGAAATTTGGTAGACATCTTGCCACAATCAAGTACAATCTGTTACTCGCACCTCTATTCCTTAGCCACGTATACAAACATAAAGATGCAGAGGACTATTCTGAAGATGTCGTGTCTGCTACGGGTCTCAAAATGAGATTAGATAGCTTTATGCTCGACATGCATCAACGAAGAGAAGAGTTCATGACACAAGACAAAGGCCGAAACACTCAAACCAAAACAAGCGCCATGAAATTACATCGAGCACAACTAGATTTGCTGTCGGCAGATATTCGTGCTATCTCTGCTAGTATTGCAGGAACGACACCGGAAGATCTTCAAAAGGCGTCTGCCCCTACTTTGGTATCCCAACTGGAACGAGGTCAAACAGATCTATCACATTTCGATATCCCAGACAATGATTTTACCTGGATTGATATGGATGATTTCGTTGAACTAGACTGGATACTTCCAGCCGAAGCAAACCCAGAGACGAAGATTTTGCCTTTGGCATTTGCTCCACGTTTCACATATTTCAGACAAACTGACCACGGTGACAATATTGCTGGCGACCCAGAGCGAACAAGTCCTTTCGGTAACGAGCCAACACATTTCTGTATCATGAGCAAAGATGATGATCCACGACGAGTTCAATGTCAGCTTATTAATGACCGATTGATCCAACTTGAGAAGCAGATTGAAGATCACCAAGAAGCCCTCGAGTCAGCCGAGTGGGCATATTCGCAAGACCCGCAAAATCCGACCCTCAAAGCTAAATATGACCAACTGAGCATTCATGGCCCATTTTTGCGCAATAAAAAGATCTTCTTGGAATCGATGAAACATGGTATGCTAGAGCGTGTAAATACCAATGATCCACGAATCATTCCTGATGGCGGCGAAGATGCTGGTCGTGAAGGTGAAAGTCCACCAAATGACTATGGTATCGAGTCAGAAGCGATTGATGATAATTCTCCTGCTGGTGATTTCGTCAGTGATTTTAATAACCGTTTCGTCATCCATAACATGCAATTGAAGTGGAATAATTTATTGCGAAATATCATTCTTCGTTATATTCACCAAGTCAGCCAAAGACGAGGCTTTGTGTATTATCTATCTCGAAGAGCAGTAAAGTTCATACTAGACATCGTCGAAGAACAAAACAAAGCCAAGAACCCCCGGCCGACTGAAGCACAAACAAGAGAGCCTTCTATGAAATCTGCGTCCAGAGCTCAAACGCCAGATGTGCCAGATGTAACAGCGTCACAGCAAGTTGAGGATCGTATCAAAGAGATTTTGGCTGACGGAAAGAAATTTGTCAACGCGGATGATCCTCAAGGCCATGAATCTATGCACAGAGTGTCAACTGATCAACTAGTTTCTAACATTGCTTCCGAATTCACACCACAAAATAGTTATCATGTCCGACTCATCGCACCGCAGATACAACTTCAAAGTGAGAAGAATCCGAAGTCTGTCGTAATGGTAACGGCTAAAGGAATGGAGCTAAAAGTTGTCGAGGTTATGGATAACCATCGTATATTTGATGATGTCAGTGGTCTTGTACAACGTCGCTTCTCGGTCGAAATGGACGGTACGCAATTCTTCGTTACACACCAAAAATGGTTTTCATCTCAGCTTTTGGCGTTGTATTCCAATAGCCGCTATGGTACCACCGCTGGATCTGCTTGGCCTCCTTGGGTACCGATGGAAGTTATGTTCGACTTCCAAGTTGATCCATTTGGATTCAAACGTGTTGTGCAAAAGACCTCTGCAAGTCTACGCTACGAAAAATACAACACGTTGCGTCTCAAATACAACGATGAGATCAGTAACGAAAATGGCCACGCTTCCGGTCCAAATGGAATGGAGAGTCGCATAGACAATCTATGGGTAGAGTTTCCAAAGATTCAGGCTCTATGTAACTCATCGCAATATTATGCTATGTACATTATTGTATTGGATCTGCTTATGTATAGCGAGCCGCTTGAAAAGACCAGAAATGAACGCCTCGAAAAAATCATGCTTGCGTCCGATTTCAGCGACTTGCGTGGGGCTCCCGAGATGGTTATTCGCCTCCAAGAACGGATTAGACAGCTCGATGAGATCAAGACGCAATTCCAAATTCACTCAAAGTCGCTTGATAAGAAGGGCTGGGAAGATAGAATCATGTTGGATAGAGATCTTGCCGCTTGTGAAGATGAATTGTTCTTCATGATGAAGGCCATCACAACTTCTCAGCGAAAGTATGATGGTACGCAAACCAGCGGTCTCCTAAGATGGAACATCTCCTCGGATCAAATCGTCTGGCATCTTCTTCGTGATAATAACGAACCTTTGATGGAATTCCAAATTCAACGTGCCGAATATGATCGAACTGATAACTCTGATGGTTCGCATATCAATCTCATGCAGATCGGAAACATTGTAGGGCTCAATCTGATGCCGGATGCCATATATCCGGAGATGTTTGCTCCATACTCCGATGCTGCTGAACGTGGAGCATTCAACGAGGGAGGAAATCAACAAATGCTGAGAGTTTACTGGTATATGTTGGAAGCTATTGCTGGCATACCGGTTATGGACCATTTCGAGGTCAACCTTTTCCCAATGAAGATCCAACTTGAGCGCGAGGTTGGTAAGAGACTCTTCGAGTACATGTTTCCCGGACATAATGACGACAAGTCGAGCTCGAATGCCGCGAAAAACAAATCTCCGTTTATGGTGAAAAATATGATGCCTATGGATGACGATGAAGATGAAAATGATACCACCACGGGTAGTAATTCTATCAACCTACATGTTACTGATGTGGATAATGCCGACTCTGCATCGAGCACGCGAGCAGGATCACTGGAACTTCGATTACATCCAACAATGACCTCCGAATATAGACCAACAACGTCTGCATCTACAAAAAGCAAAGCGAGCAGTATGCTTTCAGGTTACAGCGGTGACGGTCATCATTTTAGACTCTTCCAATCCAACAAGAATTCTACGGCGTCGAGGAGAGGATCATCGACAAGAACGACAATTTCAAAGAAGCCTTCACTCGAAAGCTTACAGTCCGGTCAATCATTGAAACCGACCATAACACGAACAGGAACTTCTTTAACAATGAACGATCCAGTGTCAACGAATGGAGATGCTAGAGGCAAGCGATTTGGTGTTCGTGGCAGCAAGACAAATAAAGAGAAGCCATCGGACGACCTGACCAAAATGATGAGTCGTGCATCTGAGTACATGACCCTCGCTTATGTCAAAATTCCTAGTGTGGTTCTTTGTCTCAGTTATAAGGGTAAAGGTGACCGGAATATCGAGGATGTTCATGACTTTGTCTTCCGGTTGCCCGCGATCGAATACCGAAACAAAACCTGGTCAAATCTTGACCTTGCCCTCGCTCTCAAAAAGGATGTCATTCGCGCATTGATATCACACACTGGAGCTATCATAGGCAATAAGTTTACTAGACATCGTCCTACCGTAGCACAACAAAGTCGTTTGAGAGAATTGGCCACGAGCAGTGTTGTTCTCAGCCAGCCTCCATCCAGCAATGAGGACTCCTATGATAATAGCGATGCGAGCAGTACTTTTGCCATCAGTCCAACAGAAACCCGTCATTCCGATCGATCACTAAGCCATCAAACTGAACGATCGAAAAGTCGCGAGAGAAGAAAATCATTTGCATCTAGTCGGAATGGTATAGAAGCTCCCACAAGTGGATCCAGTAGCGTTTACTCTGGCATCTCACAAACTTCAAGACCCCCTTATCAAGCATCGTTCACTATGACCCCGGCAAGTAGGGAAAATGATGGGGATGCAAGCTCGTTAAGACCTTTTAGTAGAAGTGGTGGGACTGAGGGACATGCAATGGAGAGGCCTCATTCTTCGGCCGGCGCATTCATGGTAAACACATTGCAGAGGTTGAAGAAAAATCCACTTAATCATAGGGATGCAGTTGGTAGTAGTCCAAGTTTGATTGACCATGGGCAGGGATTGAATGAGGATTCAGATGCGGATGCGGACGCTGGTGGAGGGGAGGTAACGCATATTGAGGGGAGAAAAAAAGCCAAGTCGTTACTAGGGAGGTTGTAATTTGGGAGCTTGAGGGGGAAGGACATGGAATGGGAGGAAAAATTAAAGCAGAGGAATATTTAATTCCTTGATTCTTGTTGTCTTTTTGTACAGCTTAGTTATGTGTCGTACTTTGGTTTCATCTAGCGTGCATTGCAAAGGTGTTTAGATGTTGGGGAGAGGAGGGGGTGTTTGACTGGATTTTTTCGTGGGATTCTTTTTAAGATGGACTCACTCTAAGGAGCGATTTTTTTGGTGGGAGTGATTATTTTGATACTACATAGATGGGAAATTTAAAGGGAAAAATAATTGTGTGTGTGTGATGGGGGAATGGTAGGGTGGAGTGGGATTTGTATTATAGTATAGAAGGGGGAGGCGGTTAACTGGGAGGGGAATATATAGAGGGAGGTGTGGGCTGTAGGTAGATGGATAGATAGATAGGGGGAGTGAACGAATGAAGAGAATTTCTGTATTGTTTGATATTTTTTATATGTGATTGTAGATTGGAAACTGGAAATTGATGGTGTGATTGTTTCTAATGTTTGGAATTTGGGAGGTGTGCAGATTATGAGGTATCTGATGGTTGTTTGTATATGGAGTTTAATTTTGTCCAGCCAAAGCATCAACTTATATCCCGTACAATCATCGAGGACTACAATCTCTTTGCCTCCTATTTTACAATATGTAAGTTTTCATTTTTTGGGCAAGAAAATCGCTGGTAAGAATTATGGTATTTTTTTCTCTCCTAATCTTTTCGTCGTAGATGTGGGTAGGAGGGTAGGTATACTAATAAGATGTTCAAGGGAATTACTAGTTTATACTAGCTGGTAGTTTGAATGCTCTGGAGTTAAGGAATGGGTACTATCGGTGCCAAAGCTCGAAAGTAACAATGCCGAAATCTTCAGATGTGCAACAATAGAATGAACCTTGAATAAATACCTTGAAGAACGTAAGAAAATGGATTTTGATCTGGGATTTATTAGAATATTTGGACGCTAAAGTAAAGACGGTGTAGCTTGACTTTGTGCCCTTCCTTAGATATTATTAGCTTGTGAAGATCTTATCATAGGAGGGGTCGCTCTACCCAACGCCGGAATGCTTGCACAGCCAAACTACCGAGCCTAGTTTTCTTTGTAAATACCTAGTCCTCAGATATCAGGAAGACTACAACTACCTACCAAGGATTATTTAAATTCCATCATCGGATAGTATATCCTCATATTATATTCTCAAAGTATAGTATCCCCTCATGTTCATGGGAAAGATCAGCTAGAATTGATAACCCACCCACCTGCGGTAATACAAGACATACTCCACAAATGGACACCCTTCAAGTCTTTCAATTAGTCAACCCGAACCAGGTAAAATATCACTATGGCACGATCAATCAATTGCATCGCATAGTTTCGATTATTATCTCTTTTTGCTATTTGTTTACTTTATCGCAGTTTTTCCATTCCTTTCTTTCGTCGCTTGCTTGCTTGCATTTCATTTGTTTTCTGTCTTGATTCACTGTTTCGTAGCTGTTCCCGCAATTCAATGAACTTCGTTTGCTCTCCAACCAGTCCCCCTCAGCCTTGCCGACAACGCAATTGTGTTGCATTCGTTCCGTTTGTTTCGCGCCCAACAAATTCAGCTACTACTCTGCGATTCTTTCGGGCTACCGACATATAGGCATCCATACATCTTTCTTATCTTCGAAAAACAATTCGTTCAGACGTACAGAAAACCCCGCCTTCAAAGACGTAGCTGTCCGTCTGCACGAAACGGCGCGAAACCTAATCGAGACATGTAATTTTGGATTGGGGACTGCAAACGCGCAAAGCGAAAAGTTCTGAATATATGGGGAAAGGAGGAAAAGAACTTGCGCATGGTACATACTTGTGAAGAGAATACTCGCACAATGTCTGCGGTACCGAGGACACCAAGTTTGGCAGACAGATTCGAGGGGAGCAGCAGCACAGGTGGAATCAATCATATTCTTGACGATCGCAATTTTGAATGGGACTTGAGGCTTCCGGTGAACACAATTGAGTCACCCAAGCAGCGACAACTAAAATGCAAATCGGAAGAGGAGGAATGTGCCAATAAGATTGTGGCCCGAATCAAGTTCCTCTATTATCGAGACTATGAGGGACTGATCGATGCTCTCGAAATATTCGATGTGCAAGCTCACAAGCTATATGGTGGGTGGGTCTTGAAAGTTAATGCTGATCGAGGCGTTTTACCAGACAAGACTTGCCATAGGCCACGCCCAATAACATCCGACGAACGAAGGAACCTACGAGAGGAATTTCTGAAAGTTCTAAATTTCAAATATGAAGACACAGCAAGTCGTTCGCGCCAAGGTAGCTCGTCGAAAGCTTACACGACTTCCCGCTCAACTGGGAAAACACCAAAGCCTGACGACAGTCCTCTTGCTTTTTCGCTCGGCTCCGCTAGGAAAAATGAAGGCAAACATCGCCTCGAACCATTTCCTAGTATTAATCCCAGCATCAAAAAGGCGAAAGGGCCAGCGGCCAAGTCGTCAGGCCACGAAGGTCTCTCTAACCCTCCACTGTCGCGATGGAACGTATCGAAGCCCCAATTTACAGATACACATCAATACAAAACGGTGCCTCTGAAAGATGATGGAAACTCAAATGGGGATACAAGTTTTACGACAAATGCTTCGACCATATTCTCACAAGATTGTAGTAGTACTCTCGTTAACACCCAAGCTACCGAGCCAGAACCGGAGCCGATGATGAAGTTAAGGATAGAGCCCCACTCATTAGATGATCAAGGGCCGAAAACACAAAGTTCTGATTTCTGTAGTACTTTTGATGCTATTGAAACCGAGAGGGTGTGCCAGGTGACGGAAAGTTTTGGTGCCAATATGTCGTCGCAAGCTGGACCTCAGTATGATATGGCTGATGATATGGCTGATGATATGTTTGATGATATGTTTGATGATATGTTTGATGATATGTTTGATGATATGTTTGATGATATGTTTGATGATACGGAAGAGGAAATAGCCAATGAGATGTTTAGCCAGGCCATGGATGGCACAAATCAAAGAGAAACGGAGAAGTGCTTGAATGAAGTTCTACGTAAGTTTACCTAATGCTTTTTGACATTGCAACTCAGGCCCAAGGTTGCTGATATTTCAATATAGCAATATTACCAAATTGCCTGAAAAAGGCACCCTTCTTTGTCAGTTATGAAATTACTCGCGTTTTTCTATTCCTAGAGGTTTCCATGGCCGATTTCACCTTGCCATATACTACGGAGTGGGAACAATATGATAAACTCTGGAATATGTTGAAAACGCTTCCTGTTCTTCAAAATAAAAAGTTTCCGGAAAGATGTGGAGCGAATGTTTGGGAGGTTGCTATGAAAGGATACATTCGAGGGTTTAATGGAGTGGTCTTTACCGCTGCTTTGCTTAAGAATAAAAAGGAGTCGGGACCCCTACTCTCCTTTCAGCTAAAACCTATGAGATTGGATTTGACTCACCGTCTCGAACGAAGATTCGGTAGTGATAGGTTTTTTGAAATCGCGATACTCGACTTGGGGAGTAGAGGAAAGGGTTCCGCGATGGCAAAAGTAGATCCTGATGCATGGAATGCCTTGAAGTCTTGGTTGGTGAATGGGGATCATCAACTTCTGGGCAGAACTTACAAAGCATATTTTGTCAAGTGCGGCGAAAGAAAGAAGAAGAACACTTTAAAGTCAGATGCCGAGGAGGATAGTTTTGCCTTACCCTACCGTGCCTTTCTCTTTGCGACTGATGGTTATGGTTTCGTCAAGGGAAGTAGAACGAGAAATCCCGCTCCCAATGTCCCTGTTCGTATGACAGTTGAGGAACTTCTGAATTGTATCAGACCGACTTCAGAGAATGATCATCAACCATATATGAAGCTGTTTGCGAGAACCGCTTTAGTTGTCTCTAGGAATCGAGCAACTGTTACTATTGAAGAGACTCAGATTCGACGCAAACAGGATATTAGAAACCCGGATGTAAATGATCCCAGCAAGACTTACGTTATGACAGATGGTGCTGGTAGAATGTCATTAGCTTTGGCTAGGAAGATAGTACTCAGACTCGAGTTGTCGTACATACCATCAGCATTTCAGGGAAGATTTGGTGAAGCAAAAGGCCTTTGGATTGTTGACCGTACCCAGGATATCGAAAGCGATTGGATTGAGTTATATGGTGAACAATGCAAATGGAAACGTGGAAAAAAGGGCAGTCATGATTTTGATCACCCTTCCCATCGCACCTTTGAAGTGGTGGGACACTCTGCTCCATTGAAGACAGCGGATCTCAACACTCAACTTCTTCCAATTCTCATGCATCAAGCCACAAATCCAAAGAAGATGGAAAATGCAATCGTGGGTGCATTGAAAGAAGGTTTAAAACAATCGTTGGAAGAACTGAGAAGCGCTTTAAATTCTCCTCAAGAACTTCGCTGTTGGAATCGGCTCACAAATTCTTCTCTTCAAGACAGGGTCAAGAATGGTACTCTTCAATGGCTTGGAGGCTTACCCGCAAAGAATGAAGACAAACTTAGTGTACTTCTTGATGCTGGTTTTGATCCCCGAAGACTGCAGTTTGTCATGGATTTGGTTAAGAAAGCTTTCGACATGAAATGCGCGGAATTGAAAGAACGCCTCAATATCACTGTTGCTCAATCTACCAAAGTGTACATGGTTCCGGACTTTTGGGGTGTCTTGGAGCCCAATGAGGTTCATTTGGATTTCTCAAGTTTTGTGGACAATGAAACTGGATTATCTGATACCCAACTGGAGAATATGGACGTACTCGTTGCTAGAAACCCTGCTCATTATCCTAGCGATATTCAACGAGTCACTGCAGTCAACAAACACGAATTGAGGTATCTTAAAGATGTTATCGTCTTCTCTACTAAAGGTTATCCAGCCCTAGCCGATAAATTATCAGGTGGTGATTATGATGGAGATATTGCATGGGTTTGTTGGGATCGTGCTATTGTTGAAAGTTTCGCTAATGCGAATGTTCCCAGAGTTCCGGATCTTGTCAAAGAGGGGTTCATTGAGCAAGACAAAACTACTTACGCACAGTTGACCAAGGGCTCCTCTGATCCTACGAACAAATTTCTGAATGCTAGCTTTGACTTCAATATGTGTCAAAGTGTGCTTGGTCAATGTACAGCTTGGAAGGAAAAGATTGAGTACAAGATTGGTGATCTTAATAAGCCTGAAATCACATTCTTGGCAGCTTTGCTTAGCAATTTGGTTGATCAGGGGAAGCAAGGTTACATTTTCACAGAGAAACACCTTCTCAAAGTTAAGACTTACATAACTAGAAGTGCGGGTGTACCTCGCATGCCAGCATACAAGGTCAAGAATCCAAGTGAAAGGCAAAAGCCTACAAATCACATACTTGATAAAATGACGAGTGTGGTTGAGGTACAAACTGACCAATTTCTTGATGAGCTTCGCAAAAGCATCAGTCCTCCTCCACCTCAATATGATTCCACCTTGGCCCAATTCTATAAGGATCAAAGAATCAAGGCAAAAGTCAGGACGGGTGAAAATGTAACTTTGGAGGAAACCGAAATAGCAGCAGAATGGAAACTTCTTCTCGATCAGTTAGATGAGGATATCGCTAGAGTCAAGAATAAATGGAATGCTTCTTTCAGAAGAACACCATCTAAAAAATTTAACTCTGATGATGACGAATTCCGACCAGATTTTGCACCAATTCGAGATTCATGCTTTGAAGAATTCTGCGACATCAAACCTCTTCCAAGCAGCAAATTAATTCCAGCGTGGCCAGATCAAGATACTGAATCGGAAGCGGGAACGTGGGCACTCTTGAAAGCAAGTGCTCTTTACGCTACATACGAACCCAGTAAAAATTATACCGATAGGATATCGACATTTTCGTGGTGGATGGCGGGGTTACAGCTTGCGTTGATTAAATCAAAGCAGAATGGACAGGTTTCAATGGCGGGGTATATGTATGCGATGCTGAAAGCGAATACGGGGTTTGTGAAATAGTTGAGGGGGTATGAGGGGGTCGGATGTTGAGATGGGGAGTTTGGATGAGGAGGAAAGTGAGAGTGAGTTTGAGAGTGAGTTTGAGAGTGAGTTTGGGAGTGAGTTTGAGTTTGATGTTGATGATAATGATGATTTTTTTCATGAATTTTGAGATGGGGAGAAGGGAGGGAATCAACCAGGTGACTATCTTATGGCTTGGTATCTTTAGGGATGTTTGGTTAAATTGGCAACGGAGAGGTGGAAGGGGTCGAAGCAATGGAAGGATCTAAGTGATTCATCTATGGAATACTGGAAAAACTGAAGAGTTTGAAAGCAGGATCTATTGACGCTGAATATGTGTCTAATGATGAAGAAAGGATTGAATATGGCGTTTTTGATTTTCTTTCTCATTCTGGGACAGAGACTGGGACTTTTTAGTTAGTTGGTTAGTTTGGTTGGAGGATACCCATTGTTTTTTGGATGTTTTTTTTTTGGATGTGTATGCTGGTATTTGAGAATACATTTATGATTTATGATATTTGATTTTAGGATTGAGAATTGAGAATTGAAAATTGCGATTGGAATTGAATGTTAAGATGATGAGTTGATGGGGTTTGGATGCTTGATTGTGTGTATGTATGCTAGTAATCAGAGTAATAAGGCGATTCCTTCTCTTCTGGTATTCAAAGATATATACATATACCCAGGTAAATATATAATGTACAGCGGGTATGGGATTTAATCGGAGGAGGTATTGGGAACTGTATGTATGGTATTGTATTGTATGATGAATACCTACCCACCTACCTACCGGTACTCAATTTTATACTCAACCCTATATCAAACTCCGTACCCGAGAAAAAAGTAGTATAAAATATATATAGTAGATCAAATCTTCAAAGTGTAGAAGTAAAGTAATTAGTTGAGTGATGAAATGAATATATGTTTTATTACTCCTGACCCGATGCCGATGCCGATGCCGATGCCGAGGTCTGTATGATAGAGATTATTACATTGTATGTGTGTGTGTGTGATGGAGAAATTTGTCGTACTGTAATAGGAAACAGAAAAAACAAAAAGGAAGATATGAGAGATGAATATCAAACAAAAAATAAAGGTTTGAGTTTTTTTGGTGCCTGAATAAGAATAGATAACTAGGTAGGTATTAGATAGGTAGGTATCTATCTACGTTTGGACGCGTGGGAGACGGGGAGATGAAACTTGAAACGTTGGGAGTGAGTGGGGGTGCCGATTATACTGTGTTGTGTTGTGTTGTTGTGTTATTGTGTTATTGTGGTGAGGATTGGGAGGGTTGGTTTGTTTTTATGCTATGCTGTGCTGTGTTGTGGATGTTGTGGTTATGCTATGATTAGGGGGGTTGTATGGGATAGGTATTGATGGGTGGTGTATAGAATGGGTATGGAATATGAGATATGTATACGCAATATGAAATGATACATGAATATATACTCTATAGGTAGATAGTGAAGGAATGGATGTATATGTAGTAGGTATGAAAAGATAAAAGACTTTGAAGTAGATATTGAATACTGAATGGATATTTTGGTAGGGTAGTGAGGAAGATATAGTTCTTACTCACTCTACTCTATACTCCAGGATATAAGAGATAAAATATTCTATCCAGAGATATAATAAATTCTGGAGTACTAGTAATTCCTAATATACAATATACCTCCTCTGTACTCTGTACTCCATCCATCCTTCCATTCCGAGACAAAAATTCAATCACATGAGAAATATCCATCTTTCTATCCATCTTTCGTTCTGGGTAGTAACGGCAAGTCCGGTTGGATCGCATAACACGGAAAACGGAAAACGGAAAACGGAAAGCGGAGTTTGATGTGGATGTGGATGTGGATGTACCAGTCAGTACTCGTAGATCACATGTGTAGTGGTAGAAATTATGAGACTTTTTACTGTTTGTGCATATGCCCCTAATTCTAAGGTACTGGTTTACTTGCTTGTGGCAGTGCAGTGGCACTGAGTAAATACTTTTAGAAGGTACTTAGTAAATACTTAGTAAATATGCAGGACATTCGACGTGGCGGGGTTGGGATTATTTATCCGTTGGTAGGTTTGGAGGGTGTGGTGGTGTAGGGGGATTGATTGATTGATTGATTGATTGATTGATTGAATTGGATGTGAGAGGAAGTGGAATTAATTCCATGATTATTACTTACTACATAGGTATCATATCATATCACATCAAACAAATCAATACCTAAATAAGTACATACAATACTCCTCCTCGTGTTCTAGAAATAGAATTACGGAGTACAGAGTAAATCATTGAATAAATTCATGTGGGAATAGAAATGAGGATTGGGGATTGGTTGGAATAGTTGAAAATGATTGATGATTGAAATGTCTACCTAATAGGTGGACTAGAAAAAGGCCAAGTAATATGAAAGATGTACTCGGTAAGATGTGAGGATGTTACAAGTGGCCGAAATACGAGTTTAAGTTATAAGACATGTGAAATTGGGATGGATGGAGATGGGGGAGATGGGGGAGATGAATGGGAGATGGATTGGGGGGTGATAGATAGAGGATAGGGTAGGGCAGAGAGATTGATGGAAATGGTGATGAAGATAAAGATGGAGAGACTTTAAAAGAACAAATCAAAATTATTTCAAAGAGAGAGAAAAAAAGAGAGAAAGGAAGATAGATTGAAATCAATGCTTTGTATTTGATATAAAGTACTCTCTCCCTCTGTACTTACTTACATCCTCTCTGCCTCCTTTAAAGGATGAACCAAACCCAAACTGAGACCTCTTTGAAGAATACTTAAATTGGCAATTTTATCAGCCTAGATGAGATAAGGTAACGTCTATCATCAAGATATTATCAAGATACACAACATATTCATCAATCAACAATTCAAGAATCGATATCTATCGAGAGATCAGATCAATATCTACATACATATAGAGAGGACTGAAGATATTTATATGTAAATAGGTTAAGTATTGAGTACTGAAAACTTGATGAGAAAATTCTATATATAGATTATATAGATAGATATACCTAGGTAAATAGAATACTCTCCGTATGCTAGTAAAGGTACCTACCTACCTACCTATACTCCAATAAAATTACTTAATCACTTAACATTCTCCACTTTTATCTTTTGAGTTTTGAGTTTTGGTTCTCGAATCCATCATTCGGTCATCTGTATCTCCATCTCCATCTCCATCTGTATGTGTGCACAGTGTTTGTGTTTGTCTTGTGTGTCTTGCTTTTTTTGCCTTGAGCCTTGAATTGAACCCACATCAGACCCTTCCTCCTTCACATTATCTAACCTAGTAAGTAGCATTAAACAAAATTTATTCTCTTTCTCTCTTTCATATTCATTCATCCCTCATTCCCCTCGTTCCAAATTATCAACTAACTGTACTTTCGTTAAGATCAATAATAAATCAATAATCTAAAACATTAAGATTATTCTTTTCCTATTTTACGAAATATTCAACGGCAAATCACATTCACATTCACATTCATCACACTCACACTCACACTCACACTCACACTCACACTCACACTCACACTCACACTCACACTCACACTCACACTCACACTCACACTCACACTCACACTCTCGCTCATACTGATTACCCAAAAATCAAACTTTCTTCATCTATTTGCGACATTTCCACACAATTCTGCCAAGTTTACCAATCAATCAGTAACAAGACTTTAATCATACCATCGATCACACAAAAACGTATCACAAAGACTGAATACAATTTTCTTTCCATTCTTCAATCTATCTCAACAAAATCTTTCATTTTGAATCACCTGGGAATAACGAGCGATCTTCTTACACAATGTATTCCCGGTCATTAAGATTATTGTCAGTATTGGCAATTATCTTTGCCATCGCTCAAGCCGGTTGGATTGATCGTGGTGTCTTTAATCGACGAGCAGATAGTACTGGCGCCTTAACATCAGGAGGTGGAAGTAGTAGTGCTGCCACCAGTGCCGGAGGAAGCGGAGCAGATACAGATACTACCACTTCAGCAGCACCAACATCTGCCACTCCAACAACATCAGCAGAAAAAATCAGTGAAACTTCAGCAGCCACTACTTCAGCAGCACCCACTACTTCAGCAACCACATCAGCAGAACCTACAACTGCAGCACCTACAACCTCAGCAACAACTGCAGTATCTGTTCCTGAAACAACATCTCCAGCAACCACTGCAGCCCAAACCACTGCAGCCCAAACCACTGCAGCTCAAACTACTGAAGATGCTCAAACTACTCAGACAACTGCAACTAAAACATCTAGCACCAAGAGTAGCAAGACTTCTACATCTTCTTCATCAACAGTTCAATCTACCACTTTCTCTGAAGTTACCATTACCCCATCCGCAACTCAAGTCGTCGTAACCGTCGTTTCAACATCAAGTGGAAGTACTATTACTTCCGAATACACTACTTCTACTACTCCTGCCGCGTATACCACTACAACCGCTGTTCCGATTAGTGATTCCTCATCCTCCTCTTCCACGGGTATGTCAACAAAGACACGCAATACAGTCATTGGTGTCGTAGTTGGTATTGGTGGTGCCATTCTTCTCGGAGGATTATTCATTGTCGCATGGAGAATCTGGGGACGCAACAAGAAGGAAGATGAGAATGATGGATTGATGGGAGGTTACGATCCAGTATCTGCAGGTCACGAAATGAAGAATGAAGGTGGTGTTGCACCCAATCCTTTCCAAACTACTTTGGAAGGTTATCATCAACCCGGAAGAGGAAATGTTTCGGCAAACTTCTAAACGATGATCTCCTGATTTTTTAGTTTTTGGGAGGACATTTTTAGTTTTTTTCTTTATGAAAAATCACTTCGCTGTATATGTCAAATGGATAAGGGTTTGCATTGCATGTATGTATGCATGATGGATGGGAGATTGGAGTATATTGGCCAGCGAGTCAGAGATTATTCATCTCTTTTTTTCTTTTTTCGAATTTTGCAATGGGGTATCTAGGTGGTGTGGTATAGTGGCATTTTAGATGGAATGGAATTCCTCACTGGTAAACACCAACATCATTAGCATTTTTATATTTTGAGTTTTGAGTTTTACAAAAAGCACTTGTATGCCTTCCATTCCATTTTTTTTTTACGGCCTGAGTTATTACAGCGTTTATATATATTAATGGCATGGTGTTTTTTTGTATGTTTTTGGGGGGGGAGCATTGTAGGGTTGGAATGAATGTGTTGTGTGGATGAATGATACCTTTGATGTATGGATGCGTGCGTGAATTGAGGGGGGGAGGGAGAGAGAAGAGGAAAGTGAAAGTGAAAATGAAAGTAAGAGTGAGCGTCGAGGAAATTTAGTTAGATACTAAGTAGTAGATAGATAGTTAGGTAGTTGATTAGGTAGATAGGAGATGAAAAGAGACCTTTTTTAATTTAACGAGAATGGTCTTTTGTGTTGTGGTATTGCATGGTATAGTATAGTATTGTATAGTATAGCATAATACAGCATAGTATAGTATAGCATAGTATAGTAATGGCTTTTTTGAGGGGAGAGGGGGAAGAGAATCAATATAAGACTTTGTAATTATTTATTTTATATGGGTGTAGATATATATTCTCTATATACTTTAAGTCAACTTGATTTGATTTATTGATTGTAAAGAAATTGTGTATAATGATATAATGTGATATGATAGTTTGTTAGTATTAATGGTTTTGATTTGAGAGGAGATTCGAAATGGGAGATGAGAGATGGGAGAGATAGGTATTAATTAGATAGGGAGATTTGGAGGGAGATTTGGATAGTGGGGAGGAGATTGATGGATAGATAGATAGGTGTGTACTGCTTGGTTGGGGAGGAGATGGAGGTTTGGATACTGAATGGAAATGGAGAGGGAAATAGAGGTTTGAACTTTGAAGGCTTTGATTGTATTTACATGTATTATATACATGTATTACATGGGTAGGTGAAGTTTTTGATTTGAGTTGGAGTTGGAGTTGGAGTTGGAGTTGGGTTGTGGGATGGATTTGAATATGAATTTGAATATGAATATGAATATGGGGATAATAGGTATGGGATTGGGATATTGATTGGGATATCAATATCAGTATGATTATGATTATGGAGGGTTGAGGATATTGATATGAACATGATTATATCGAGGATCGAGGATTTAGGATTTAGAATTTAGAATTTAGGATTTAGGATAGTTTTGTATTTTATGTTTTATGTTTCTCTTGAGGGTTGGAGGGTTGGAGGATTAGGAGATTGAAAAATTGGGGAATTGGAGGTGAGAATGGGGTTTCTATGTATGTGTAGAGGAGGTATGTATGTGGTGATTGTTTGTTTGATAGGTGTTGTCCTGTGTTTTGATGTATGGTGATGGGAGCTATATGTCTATCTATCTATCTATCTTTCTACTTTTTGGTTGTATATATGAGGAGATGACGAGATGAGGAGGGGAGATTAGATTAGATGAGATTGGATTGGATTGGATTGATGTATTGGGTGGGTTGGATGGGTCGGATGGTAAGTTTGGATGGTGGATAAATGGGTTGGTTTTTCATTCGTGTATTTATATTTATTTGGAGATTTGTCTAGTGATTTGCTTGGTGATTTGTTTATTATTTGTTTCTTGATGATACCTACCTCGAGCCTACCTCGAGCCTATCTAGTATTATTGTTGATTTATTTATCGATAATAGTCCGAAAGTTGGAGAGGGGAGGTGGTTACTAGGTACCTAGTTACCGTATCGTACCGTACCGTACAGAGTAATGTACATTTATTTATATGTAACGGGTATTGTTGCATAAGTGTTTCGAACCTAGCATACGGAATGAGTTTTCCTGATTTCGGAGAGTGCGGGAGGGAAAGGACGGGAAGAGGGAGAGGAGAGACGGCTGGTTAGGGAGGGGATGTGGTTGGAAGGGAAGTGATGTGATGGTGATTGGCTGCGTTATGAGGTTGGCGGTCTCAGGTAAGAGGGGAAATGTTTGATGTTTGATGTTTGATGTTTGATGTTTGATGTTTGATGTTTGAGGTTCGAGGTTGGACCTTTTCGAGGGTAGGGGGAACAGAAGGGATCGTTTGAGAATATGAGAGTTTGAGCTGAGCGGTTAACTTTTGAAGAGGGGAGGATTGGATTGGATTGTTTTGATTGTTTTGGTTAATCCAGGAATTGAATTATTTATTTATTTGTGAATTGGAACTGGAACTGGAACTGGAACTGGAATTGGAATTGGAATTGGAATTGGAACCACAACGGCGCGACCGAATTTTATCAATATCAACGACTTTTTACGACCTGGGAATTGGAGAGTCAGAGTGAGAGTGAGAGTGACGATTTGAGTGTACTAATAATATTTCTTTTGAAAAGAAAGAAATAAATTATAATTTGAGTTGGAGTTGAAGAGAAGGGATTGAGTGAGATATTTGAGATTTTACGGCGCATTTCCACACACGCTCATATATTTATTCATTCATTCATTCGGTCAAATCGATAAGGTTCATCGAGATATAAATATAAATACAAACACGAAGAGAAAAGAAAAGAAACAGTTCTGAGATTCTGGAAAGAATCGAATCGAATTGATTACGCCGGCTCGAAATCGAAATCGAATTTAATCGCTGCATAAGGTTACGCACATTTGAGAAAACTATCCTGTCTATCTGCTGTCTTGGGATATTGAAATATACACATCTGAAAGAATATATATATATATATCAACACAACAGAGATATACAAACACAACACTACACGATGAAATTCAACAATCTAGCAAGTTTCAGCTTCAGTCTGACTTTAAGCTTGATGGTGTTGTTGGGGGGAAGTGTGTATGCGGATGAGATGGGGAGTGTAGATGCAAATGTGAATGTGAATATGGATGCGAGTTTGGAAGGAGAGTTTGCGAGGGAGTTTAAGGGGGTGTGGGGGAGGGCGTTGAGTAATTTGCAGGTATGTGGTTTTTGGTTTTTGATTTTTGGTGTGTGTTTTTGGTGTGTGATTGGTGATTTGTGAGGGGGTTTAGTTTTGGGGAAGGGGTGGGTAGGGGAGGGGAG